>JAODAL010034263.1:0-44490 GCA_025379985.1 Phyllomedusa bahiana
CAAAGTAACAAATCCAACATGCAGGGAAAATAATCAGTTACATTCAGTGACTTAAAAGATCACTATTTCTGATTTGAAAATTTACATTTTTTCTCTTCCCTCCATACAGACCCATGATGACTTCTTCCAGCCATGACTCATTTGTGGAGAATTTGACACATAGACATATGAGGCTCCTCGCTTTTCCACAACCTTTTCTACTTATACACAAACTCCCCATTTATAGTGCCCCAGACAGTGATAGTAGCCTCTGTGGTACTAGTGCTCCATATGGTAAAAGTCCTTCACTACTATTTTTTCCCCTATTAGCTCTACACAGTAATGATGCTGCTTTTATGCTCCTTCTCAGTAATAGTGCCCCATTTGATCCAATTAAATAACAATGTCCCCTCTGTTTCTCATTTAGAAATAATGTCCATTCTGTACCCGCTTCTCAGTAATAATGCCCCATCTGTACCCTTTTTTCTGTAATGGTACTTCTCTTTCATAGTGCTCTCTTTTTGCCCCCTTCTTTTTTATAGTGACTCCTCTATGTCCTTTTCTTTCTATTACTGCACCCTTTACAGCCCTGAAATAAAAAAAAAAACTTATACTCACCTATCTTCATTTCCCTGACTTCATCCTGGGGCTTCCTGTGGTCAGAACTGTCAACTCACAACTGCCTGTTCTGAGTGGAACCTGTTTTGTTAAACCACTGTATAGTGTTGGCCACCATGCTGCAGCTCAGTTTCAGGGAGCACTCTTCTTATAGCCTAGGCCATCGTCATGTAGAGCAACAATTCTTTATTTCCTCAGAGGGTTCTTTGCCATGAGGAGCCATGTTGAACTTTCAGTGACCGGTATGACCGAGTGTGAGAGTGATAACACCAAATTTAACACACCTGCTTCCCATTGACACTTGAAACCTTGTAAGTCTAACGGGGGTCGATGGCAAATTGGACACGAGTGGTCCATATTTAATTAGGGGTGTACTCACTTTTGTTGCCAGCAGTTGACACATTGATGGCTGTGTGTTGAGTTATTTTGAAGTCACACCAAATTTACACTGTTACACAAGCTGTACACTGACTACTTCACATTGTATCAAAGTGTCATATCTTCAATGTTGTCCCATGAAAAGATATAGTACAATATTTCCAAAAATGTGACTTACTTTTGTGAGATACTGTATGTATGTTATTATGGAACATAAACTGAATAAGGATGTTTCCTCTCCTCAGGACCCCTCTATAAGCGTCACAGCAGAAAGTGTAAAGGTATCAGCAGTTCAGCTATGGTGGATCTACACAATCCAGTCATATTATTATGACCATTTACTCTTTTGATGTCAGCAGTCCATAGATTATGATTGAAGTCACATGTCATGAGATGGGTATATAAGGTGGGCGATGGGCCGTCTACACACATATCCCTTGTTCCTGTTATGGGCAAAAGGGGTGATTTACTAGAGTTTTAAAAAGTGATGATTGTTGGCTTTTGGTCCAATGGTGGCAGTATTTCTGTTCACAGTTTGTGAACAGTGGGCTCCGCAAAGGAAATGAACAGTAGCACAGAGTTTTTTGTTTTTTTTAATAGCCAATTAAAGGTTAGAGATTGATTTTTGCACAGCTTCAATGTACTGGGGGATTGACAAGCCTAGCTTGCTGAATGGACAGAAATTAGAGGGTTTATCAATACCTGTTTGTCTTTTAATCTCTCTTTTCTCCATAATTCATTAATAGAAATCTAAGAACATTTTACTAACAGTATTCTATACACCATTCAGATGTTATTTTTTATACCTTACTGTCAATGTCTATATCTGTTTCATTCACAAATAATTGTCTAAAAAGTCCACAGCCTTCAAAGTGACGTCTTACTGTCTAAAGTGGCCATTTGTAAAAGTCAACACTAAAAGGATTAGAAATTAACCATGCATGGCACCGCCATTGTAGAGTCTCTGCATGGATGTTCCAGCCTACAGTATGCATTACCGTGCTATTATTGCCTGCAGGGACCTTTGTCTAAGAAAACATGCATTTTCTACGCCTCATATTCCTATTCATTCAAACATCATTGCACATGTGGCTATCCCTACAGGCAGGGACTGATGCGACACAATCTGAGTCACAGTGCTCACTTTTATCTTGACAACCTCCCTCCCTTAGAAACACACTTTGCTACTTGTAACCTGCACAAAATCTACAATACACAATAAAATACTTTATAAACCAAAAGGTACCAGATTTATTAAAGTGACTCATACTGTATGAAATCTGGCGCATGTCTAGACACTTTTGTCTAGCTGTATACTATCTATTAATTGGCTTAGTTGACACTAATAATAACATTTTTGGTGCATGATGTCACACATTAAGCTATGACCCTTTTCACAAAACCCCAAGTCTTTCTGCAAAGCCATGTCACTTTTGACTAAAATGCACAATAAGTGTAAAGGACTTACACAAAAATTCTAGCACAATTGCCATAGTAGATGTGCCCTATTATTTTTATACTGGAGTACAGTATTACAATAGTGTTTTACAACATGTAGCATTATTAATTATGCAAAAGACACTAAAAAGCAGTTTAGTGAACCCTATTGGGCATGAGGCTCCAAAGCAAATGGATGGTTACTGCACCTCTACTAACAATGTTGCATCCGCAGAAAAGGCTTCAATTATCATGGCATGATCAGAATTGGACCTCCACTGAATCATTGCCCTTTCCAATGAATCATATTTTCTGCCTATCAAATAGATGGACTTTGGCTTGTCAAGCAAGAAATATCAGTGAACAAACATTCTGCAACCATTGCTGGAAGAATTCAAGCTGGTGGTGGCAGTGTTATGGTCTGAGGAATATTTTTGTGGCATTTTCTGGGCCATTCATCCATGTGAAAGGCAATCTCAACTGATTTGGGTGTGAATCCATCCTTGTGGATCATATACAGTGGGGGGAAAAAGTATTTGGTCAGCCACCAATTGTGCAAGTTCTCCCAGAGAGGCCTATAATTGACATCATAGGTAGACCACAACTATGAGAGACAAAATGAGAAAACAAATCCTGAAAATCAAATTGTCTTTGGATTTGGAAAGAATTTATTTACAAATTATGGTGGAAAATAAGTATTTGGTCACCTACAAACAAGCAAGATTTCTGGCTCTCACAGACCTCTAACTTCTTCTTTAAGAGGGTCTTCTGTCCTCCACTCATTACCTGTAATAATGGCACCTGTTTAAACTTGTTATCAGTATAAAAGACACCTGTCCACAACCTCAAATAGTCACACTCCAAACTCCACTATGGTGAAGACCAAAGAGCTGTCGAAGGACACCAGAAACAAAATTGTAGCCTGCACCAAACTGGGAAGACTGAATCTGCGATAGGCAATCAGCTTTGTGTGAACAAATCAACTGTGGGAGCAATAATTAACAAATGGAAGATATACAAGACCACTGATAATCTCCCTCAATCTGGGGCTCCAAAGCAAAAATCTAAACCCTTTGGGGGGTAAAAAAATGATCACAAAAAACGGGGGAGCAAAAACCCCCAGGACCACTTTGGGGGAACCTAGTAAATTTATCTGCAGAGGCGGGGAGCCCATAACAAACCCTACCATCATAACCCCATTTAAACCCGCCAGGGCCCAATCCTAAAAGTCCCCAAACGTGTCCCCCTTTTAAGCCAGTACTTTGCCCTGTCCCCCCCTCAGAATTTTTATAGTACCCTTTTTGGGATGATCCAGAAGAGTATTGGGAAAAAGTCATTTTGTCAACGAAACCAAAGTAGAACTTTTTTTGGGTTAGAAAGACAACTCTCGTGTTTGGGGGAGAAGAAAAATTGAGTTGCATCCAAAGAAAACCATACCTACGGGTGAAAAAAGGGGGGGGCAACACCCATGTTTTTGGGGCGTTTCTCTGAAAGGGGGATCCATGAACTTTAAAAGAAACAACTGATCCATGTACTTTAAAGAATTTAATGGGTCCATGTATCGTGAGTTTTTGAGTGCAATCCCCCTTTCCATCAGAAAGGGGAAATTGAAGATAAACGGGGCTGGGTTTTTTTCACTTTGAAAAATGACCCCCAATTTCACACTACCAAGGCAAAAATGAGTGGTTTTAGCCATCCCCCAGAGTTTAAATTTCCCATAAAAAACCCTTTGGGGGGTTTGAAAGTCTGTTTTTCCCCACGACGGGGCCCCAAAAAAAACATTCCTCTAGGGGGAGATCGGGAAAGGGGGAAAATGGGCCAACTCCCCGCAACAGTGTTCCAAACCCTTTTGTGAAACTTACAGAAAACTTTTTTGACCTCTGTAAATTGCCAATAAAAAAAAAATAAAAAAAGTTTTGAGATTAATTCTTTTATGACCAAACACTTTTTTTCCCCCCAAAATTTGGGAAAAAAAAATTCCCCTCCAAAACAAATTTTTCGGGAAATTTGTTTTCTCATTTTGTCTTTTAAAATTTTGAGGTTTCCCTTTATTATGTAAATTTTAAACAGGCCCCCCCTCTTTTTTTTTTAAATTTGGGAGAATTTGGGCAAAATTTGGGGGCTGACAAAAAAATTTTTTTTTCCCCACGTAAAACCATACATGAATTTTTGTCTTACTGGACAGATAAAAATTATCCGGCATAAAACAATTGAAAGGGCCACATGCAAAATATCAAACCCTTTTGGTTGGAAAACCCAAGATTAAAAATTTTTCAAGACCACCCCGACAAACTAATTCCCCAAATTTTACCCAAATTTTAAATCGTGGAACCATCTTAACATTGGGGTTCCCCCTGTGGCCCCCTCCCACAAAATCAAGCAGCTGAAAATCAGCAGACTTCCAATCTACCAGCACCTTACTGAGCCCCACTCCCGGGCCCATCTAACTCTCTGTGCTTGCACAAAGGGGCAACTTTCCCCAAATTTAACCAACCCCCCTTTTTTGCTATTTTCCCGCCAAAAAATACTTTTTAGGGCCAAAATTCTCATATAAATGAACTGTAATTACCAAAACTAGGGCCAAAATTATACGCCAGACACGAAACATTTTTAAAGCCCCCTAAAAAGGCGCATTACATACAGTGGGCAATGATATCCCTTTTCCCCTTCCCCATAACTCAATGCACCTTTTTAAGACAATTCCCAAAACACTATTTAATTTGATAAAAAAATCCCGCCCTTTTACACAATGCCTTTTAAATGGGTGATTATTTTTTAAACTAGCACTGAAATGTTTTTTAATACTGGGTTTTTTAACAAATCAAGGAAAAACCAGACCCAAAATTTTTTAAACTACCAAACTTTCAGGGCGAAATGATTAAATGCACCTAAAATCGTGCAGCAGCCAATTTCTCGGCCCATTTGGGCCCAAAGGGGTTTTATTTCGGGAATCATAGTTTGGTGTCAAATAATGGACTCAACTGTTTTAAAAAATTTTTCCAATAAGCATTTAGTACGTACACTAAAAAATTGGGAAAAGGGGTTTTTCCCAAATTGAACCACTGCCTCTCATCATATATTTTATAGATGTTCTTAATAATTTTAAATTTTGAAAAAAATCTGACCCCTAATTTTTTTGAAATTTCCCATCTCCAAATTGTGCCAGGTTTTTTATTTTTTTAAAAATTTTTTAAATTACATCACTATTGCAAATTTTTTTTATGCTATTTTGTACCCCAAAAATTAAAATCGAGTTAGCCCGAGTGCCCTTTTAACTTCCCTTTTTTGTAAAAAGCCCTTGGGGTTAGATACACTGAAACGGGGAAAAACGCCCCTTTTTTTTCGGGCGGGTTTTTCCTTTTTTCAAAAAACGCTGTAAAAAACGACTGTAATCATCTCCCATAGACTCTAAGGGAAAAACCCCCTTTCCTGCTGCCCCTACCACAAAAGCTTTTTTTTTTCCCTGCCGTTTTTTTACAGGTCGTATTTTGCAACATCTCAAAAAAAACGGCGGGGCGGGCCCAAAAAATTTACTACAGGAGTCTATGTAAAGACCCGGGAACATTTTTTAAAATCGCTTTCTTGGTGCTTTTTCGCAGCGTTTTTTTGCCGCGATTTTTAAATGAAAACCCTCCCAGGAGACCCAAATCCCCCCTATAGTGGGTGTTTAAAAAAGGTTATATCTTTTTTCAAGATTTGGCCCTAAAAAGGGTCTGATGTGTCCCCTTTTTTTTACCTTTTTTTAAAAAAAATGACCCTGCTTTGGGGGGCTAATGGTTTTTTCACAATTCATATATCTCACTTCCCACACTAAAAAAAAAAGTTTTTTTAAAGGGAATTTTTTTTTTCTAAAATCCTTTTCTTAACTTTATAAGTGCCGAAAAAATTTTAAAAAAATTAAAAATTTTTTGTGTCAAAAATCCGAAAAAAAATGGATTCTTTTGCGCAAAAACTGTAAAAAACGTATTTTTTTCCCCCAGAACGAGAAAACTTTTTTTTGCGCCAAAATATTTAAGAAAAAGGAAATTTTTGCGTCAAAATCCTAAAAAAACGGATTCGGGGAAAACCGTAAAAAAAAAAGTATTTTTTGGGGTCAGAAAGGAAAAACTTTTTAAAATTTGCGGCAAAAAAAGTAAAAAAAAGTTTTTTTAGGGCCAAAACCCTTTAAAAAAAAAAGGGTTCTTTCCCCCAGGATCCCCTAAATAAACATATTTTTGGGCGAACAAACGAAATAAACTTTTTTAGCGCCAAAAACCTTTAAAAATGCAGGAAATTAGCCCAAAAACCATAAAAAAATTGGGCCCTTTAGGGCCCAAAATCCATAAAAAAAAATTTTCTTGGGGGCAAACGCAAGATAACTTTAAATTAAACGCCAAAACCCGTAAAAATACAGATTTTAGCACAAAAATCCATTAAAAAATGGACTTTGGGGCTAAAATCCATAAGAAACGTGCTTTTGGCAACAAAAGCGAGATAGCTTTATTAGCGCCAAAATCTGTAAAAATGGAGATCTTACAAACCCCCCCAAAACCGTAAAAAAAAAAAATTTAATTTTTGGGGCCCAAAAACCGTAAAAAAAACGTATTTTTTGGCACAAACGCAAAAAAACCTTCCCTTAGGGGCTAAAATTTGTAAAAATTCAGATCTTAAAACCCTAAAATCTCCTTTAAAAAAAAAATTTTTTGGGGGACAAAAAGTGGGGATAAAATTTAAATTTGCGCCCAAAAAACCGTAAAACGACTACAAAGATCCCCATATAAAAAGCAATGATGGGGCTTTTTTTACCCCTTTGTAGGGTGGGGGTTAAAAACTAATTGGGTTAAATTTTTGATACAATTTAAAAAAAAGGCTTTAAAGGGCAAGCAAAAAAACGCTTTCAAAAAAGCAAAATCCGGGAAAAAACTGCTTTTTTTTTTTCAAACTGCTTTTGAAAAAGGCATGGACAGAAAAAACCCCTTTCATGAACGTTTAAAAGCATTTGTTTTCAGGTTTGTTTTTTTTTTTCCACTTTCAGTTACATACAAAGCTCCCCCAGACTTCTCTGCACAAATTTCAAAACTTTAATTTAGGGAGTAAGCAGCAAAACTAAAGGGAGGCACAACCAGGGTTAACCCCGGCAGCAAACCCCCTCATTTTCCCCCCCCCCTGCCCGGGGATAGAAGTTACTGCAGTCGTAGGAGGAAGCTGTCTGTGGGGCTGTCCCGGCCCACCCCTGGATTTATTACTTCTTTTATCCACTGAAATTTTGTGGGAAAAGGGCAACTTTCAGCAGGGGGCAAAAGGGCAGTAAACTTTTAACTAGTTTTTTAATAGAACACAAACCCAATGCCAATCTAATGACTGAGAGTCAAATTGGGGAGAAAAGCACCAAGGGGGATGACATAGCTGCAGGGAGGGTAGAAGGTTTGGGGGATAAAAGGCAGACAAAAGGGCCCCCTGAATTCAAAAAATTTCCAAAGGTGCCCGATACACTGAGGGAGGGTGAAAACCTAAAAGTGAGGGCCCAAACCCCTTTTAAAGCCACAAATTTTAAAAGTCACCAAATAGACAACAAATGTGGGCTTACAATTAATGAACTTATGGATATGAAATACCCAATTTCCAGGGGCGTCAGAAAAACTTTTGTTTTTTTTACAAAATTCACAAAAGAACATTCTCCACATTTTAAAAACCCTTTGGCCTCATCAACCACATATCCTTTTTAGGGGGTGCAAAATGGCTATTGACCGTTTTATCCCCCCAAATTCCTACCCGTCCCAAAGAAAAAAGAAGGGATAAAAGCCCACATAAATCTGGATCCACCGAAGGGTTGTTTCCCCCGTGTCTTATTAAAATTTCCCACCAATGGGGTTGCTTATCAAAGGGGACCACAATTCGTTTCTATTTTAAATCTTTATCACAACCCTGGGCTTAAAACCCTTTGGGGTAAGAAAATTGTGTCCCATCTTTTTTCAAAAAGCTTTCCCGGAAAAGGGTTGTCTTAGTTTTCATAGCCGGGGGGAAACCCCCTTTTCTAGAAAGCGTGATCTAAGGGCCTTGCCTCTTTTCTAAAAATTTTTCAGTAGATGAAAAAAATTGGGGGTCAAAGCCAAAAATTTTCCACAGGTTACCGGGTTTTAAGGGGTTCCCGGATGACAGCTTTTCCCCCAAATAATAAAATTGGTAGCTGTAGGTTTTTTCCCATAAATGGTAGTAAAACAGTTTTTCCCCCCGAGTTTTTTTGAAGATTAAAGGATATCTAAGAATGATAAAGACTCAGATGCAGTTTCATATGTGAATCTCAAATTAAAGGTATTCACATTAAGTTGTTTTACAAACTGAGCAAACTCCTCTTTTAAGCCATTCCAGATTATAAAAATATTGTCAATATATCTTGCCCAGAGGGCTATCAGATCAGAGAACTCAGGCGGGGCGTCACCAAAGACAACCGACATCTCCCACCAGTCAAGATACAGTTTAGAGTAAGCTGGGGCGCAAGAGCTGCCCATGGCTGTATCCTGTAGCTGGTGGAAGACGTCGCCGTCAAATAGGAAGTAATTCCTGGTTAAAGTAAAACGTAAAATGTCTACCATAAAATTATTGTGCGCCTTTAATTGTGTACCCCTTGTGGAAAGAAAAAAATTGGACTGCTTCCAGTCCTGAGGACTGTGGGATTGAGGTGTAAAGGGATTCGACATCTATACTAGCCAGTAATGTCTCATGGCCCACTGATAGGCCTTCAATATGCTTCAAAAGGTCGGTGGTATCCCTAGTAAAGGATGGTAAAGATTCAACAAAAGATGGCAGTATATAGTCTACATAGATCCCGCAATTTTGACAGAGAGCATTATCCCCTGACACTATGGGATGACCCTTGAGGGGAGACGTCCCCTTATGGATCTTAGGGAGGGCATAGAAGGTGGCAGCACGTGGTGTGCGTGGAATCAGAAAATCAAACTCCGTTTGGTCAATAAGTTCGTCATATTTCGAGTAGAGTTTTAAGCTCAGATTGAAAACTAACAGTTGGATCTGTTGATAACCGTGCATAACAATTTTTGTACTGTTGATAGTCCAGAACCACGATATTTCCCCCCTTGTCAGATGGCTTGATAACCAACTCTCGATATTTTGAAAGATTTTCTAATGCAACACGTCCAGATTTTAGATAGTTCGTCCATTTAGACCCTTGTAGATTTTCAAGATCTTTAAGGACCAGGCCTAAGAAAACATCCACGTAGGAAACTTCAGCTAGTGGAGGCACTGGGGTGTTCTTGGCCCTTAAGTTAGTAAAGGGGCCTTTCCCTACATCGTTTTGGGGAATATCTGTCAGTCCAAACAACAGCCTTACATCTTGCAGTATATCTACTGGGATTCCTATTTCGCAACATTCCCACTTTTTTTTTACTGCAAAGTATTTTTTCCAGCTCAGTTTCCTTGCGAACATGTATATGTCCTTGGTCCATGTAAATAAATTAAATCTTGTTGTAGGAACAAACGACAGACCCTTGTGTAATAAATACATCTCTTCAGAAGATAGTGGCTTTCCAGAAAGGTTAACAACTTGGGACTCACTGTCTTGTGGGAACACCTTTTGCGAATTTTAGAGCTCTATATACAATTGGGAAGGCAGGGATGGTAATAAACATCACAGCCTTTTTAGTGGAGAGCCCATCTAATGCTGACAGCCGTCTCTCCATTGCAGCAGCAGGTGTTTTAAAACATCTCTGTGCCAAACCACCGCCTGGACATATATAGCCTGTAGCCGTTCGTCAAGGAGATAAAAAGGTATTCTCGCTTCATTCATTACCTTTAAACATACAGGCAAAGGTAAATAAAGCCTATTTCCAAATTTAGAGTTAAGAGCAGAGCTTATCTGCTGCTTTGCTTTTGCACATAAGCTTCCTTAGTTACTGGTCACCCCTCTCTCCACTTACAGGCTAAAGCATTGGTGATGCTGTCACTCCCAGTTGTGTTCCTTATTTTGAAAGACAGGAACTTGTTTACATTACTTACTGACAAGTTTTAACCTTTTAGAACTCTGTAGCATGGTGCAATACAGATTACAAACCTTCTGTATTCATAATACTCTATCAGGATCAGCTATGAATAGCAGGGGTAGTATGCTAATAACTTCTGCATACCCATCCACAGCCTAAACAGGAAGTGTGAGTCTGAAGCTGCCTGTCTCTGTAAACAGCCTTTTGAAACAACCACTTTAAGCATTTTACTGATATTTTGTACTTTGGCTTCAGATGTAAAAAATCACTATTTTGTTTTACCTATTAATAGGCAGCTAAACTTTACAACTGCTCTCAATTAAAAAAACACAGTAAGGGTATGTTCACATGGTGTATTTGCGGGGTGTAATTTGGCACATAATTGCACTGCAATACGCCGGAACTACACCCTGCAAATACGGTAATTCATAGCTCTCGTTGAGAGCTGGGGCTCGTTGAGAGCTATGACTACTTGTCGTTTCCCCGGCGTACAATACACTCCGGGAGAAAGAAGTCACATATCACTTAGCATTTACACGTGACGGAAAATGAATGTCAGTGGGAGTGCTTCAGAAGTATGCACTGGCCAGTGCGAACTTCTGAAGCAACAGGCATATTGGAAGTATACAGCAGAGCACACAGTACGCACCAAAATACACTTGCAATATGCCATATGAACATACCTTAACAATAGTGGTTGTGTAAAAACCAACAATCAATAAAAACATGAATAGTTGTCTCTTAACTTATAATGGCCTCAGGTTTAGTGATGAGCGATTACGTTGACTGTCGTCATCGGGTCGATAGTCGATATCGGCAATTATCAAGACGATTTCCGATAGTCGATAATAGATTATCGCCGATGACCATTAAAGTCTATGGGAGAGGAACAACACCTTCATTCTTACACCCAAACAGGACTGGAGAAGCTGGAATTAACATCCACAACAGTCAAATGTATACCTGCTACATCTTAGGTAACACACTTAGGTTATAAAAGCCACAGAAAAAAAGTCACACACCATTCACTATCCCTGTCTTGCACCACAGCCTGACCCTTAAACCTGCATCACACACAAATTGAAAAGAGCCAGAAGGCAGTATGATTTGAACCATCATTTTACTTGAACTGGACATTGAATATCCCTGTCCTGGAATGCAGCATGAGCCCCAAACCTACATGACCCCAGATTAAAAAGTGCCGCAAAAAGGAGTCTTTCAACCACCATTTTAGTTTCACTGGACATGACTATACCTGTCCTGGGCCACAGCATGAGCCCCAAACCTGCATGACCCCAGATTAAAAAGTGCCGCAAAAAGGAGTCTTTCAAGCACCATTTTAGTTTCACTGGACATAGACTATCCCTGTCCTGGGCCACAGCATGAGCCCCAAACCTGCATGACCCCCAGATTAAAAAGTGCCGCAAAAAGGAGTCTTTCAACCACCATTTTAGTTTCACTAGACATAGACTACCCTGTCCTGGCCACAGCATGAGCCCCAAACCTGCATGAACCCCCAGATTAAAAAGTGCCGAGAAAGGAGTCTTTCAACCACCATTTTTAGTTTCACTCGACATAGACTACCCTTTCCTGGGCCACAGCATGAGCCCCAAACCTATACCCCAATTTAAAAAATTCCGCAAAAAGGAGTAGTTCAACCACCATTTTATTTCACTGGACAAAAATCCCCCTTTGACCATTTTTGACAATTGGAATAACAAATGTCGTTAGAAAAAATTTTTAAATAGGACCTGTATTTTGGCTAAAATTTCAAACAACATGACCCCCAAAAAATTATAAAATTGATTCCCACCACTGTTAAAAATTGGAGGGAAAATGCCATTTTAAAACCCATTTTCCCCAAAGGGGCCAGATTAAGCTTATCTCACAGCACCATGACCCCAAAAAAAAAAATGACTTCCACCACTTTTAAAAATTGTGAGGGAAAATGCCCACTTAAAAGCCACATTTCTGTTCCAAAGACCATGTTTATAGCTGTATCTCCACAGCACATGCCCCCAAAAACCTTTGACAATGCGAAAATTTCTAAAGAGAAGTGAGTAAATAGAAAAACTTTTTTGCATAAACCTTCGTCTTTTACAGTCTCCTCACGAAAAACCCCCAAAAATAAATTTTTTGGGGAACTGAAATAAAAATTGCAGTAAGAAATGATCATTTTTTTAAAAAAATTTCAAGAGGACCTTTTCTGTTTAAAGGGGAATGTGAAGTAGCCGGGCAACTAATCGGTGACCTCGGCAAATGGGGCCACAACATCATCAAAGATCCATGGCCTGATTCACTTTATGAAAGTCAAACGACCACTTACTGTGGAAACCGATGCTTTGTCGTAAAGACTCGTCCCCCCAGATATACGCGGCTGCTGGTAGGAAAACACCTCTATGGGGTGGGGACGAGCTCGGGCCATCATCTATTTTTTGGGTACCCAAATCAATTAGGTCCGGAACCATCAAAAAACATCGGTTTGAGACGCAGATAGTCATGCGCCATGATCTTAAACTGGTCTCTGTGTGTTTTAGTGTGCCCTGCATGCATGCGTTGGGGGGTAAAAAAAGTTTGCCAGAGGTCCCCCTTAGCTTCTGCTACCTTGCCTGCTGTTGCAGCTACGGCTACTTGGCACTCTACTGCTGTCACGTCACTGACGTTGTTCCATCGTGACATTTGAAGAACCTGAAGCAGACGCAACAGTTGATCAATCAGCAAGGTCTCCATTTCCTGCATTTTACTCTCTATTTGGGTGGGTGGAAAGAAAGTGCTGATTTTGTTTTGTACCGGGGATCCAGGAGGGTGGCCACCCAGTAACTGTTTTTCATTTTGATGCCTTAATGCGAGGATCATGTTGGAGGAAATGGAGCATCCAAGTACTCATGTGAGAGATGGAGCCTTGATTTCCCAAGCCTCTGGTCGGGGGCACTAGCAAACTAAACTTCCCATCTTCCTCCCCGCCTAAAATTTCCAGCCAACCTCTTTCCAAGCAGGGACTTTGGTAATGTCGGTGTCTAGGAATACCTCCTCCTCCTCCGCTTCCTCCGGCACAGCTTCAACACAGCCCTGACTTGCTCAATAAATGCACCCTGAGAGCAGATGCCCGCCTTGCACTAGCCCTTGACCCCGAACCACTGCCTATGAAGACCGATAAAATTGAGAAACTGTCGGGCCTTGTGGATTCAACGGAGAGAAAGGCTCCGTGGTTCGCATCTGTGTCCATCTCCCCCCCCCTCGCGGGTGGGACCTGATGTTTCAGATGTCCAACGTTTCCAAAAACTAAGATCACCACAATGCTCATGCTGACAAGGGCATTGTCCGCACTGACCATTTTGGTGGCTTCTTCAAAACTGGCAAGTGAGGTGCAGAGCTTTTTCACCCTGCCTCCACTCTCGGTGGCTCAACACCCCCGAGGTCCGCACCGCTGCTTGTCAGGCCATGTGTCACTTCGTACTGCGTAATAGCATTGCGCTGCTGCCACAATCGCTGGCATGTGGAGTGGAATGGTGACGGAGGTTTCGGAGGCCAAGCTGACGCTGCAACACAGCCAGGCGGGAGAAGCAGGTGCAACGGCGGAAGTGCGAACTTAGACTTCGAGCCTTCCTCAGGGAGGCAGTCCAGACCCCGGGGAGCTCTTTAAAAATTTCTGGACGACAAGGTTTATGACATGTGCCAGGCAAGGGGTGTGCTCCCCGCCTACCGATCTAAGGGGCCACAGATTTCGACCGTTATCGCACACCCCCCTTGGGCCCGGGACAAGGTTTTTTGCACCAGCCAGCGCTCGGTCCCCGTTGCAAGAGAGCCTTCCACAGCTCCTGACCTGTGTGTGGACGGTCTCCCAAGACAATTAATTTCAACACAGCCTGGTTTCTCTGGGCACGTGATGCCACCAGAGGACCTTGGGGGGAAAAAGCCTGCACCTCCCTGGACCACCGTCACCCCCGAGACACCCACCCAGCCACCCAGTGACTGTCACAGAAAAATAGCCCTTGCCGGCTTACTACCCTGTGTCGGGTGAGGATTTTTCCCCGTACACAGAGCAGAAACGCATTTGGGGAAATTTTAATACACGGGCTGGCCAGGGCAGGAGGGTTTTTTGGGAAAAAGAATCCTGCTCGGCATTGGTTTTTGGGGGGGGGCAAGGGCCAATGCCTGGCGGAACCCTTTTTTCCAACGACGGAAAGAACATTTCCCAAGGCCAAAACCCGGCAAATGCCGACTTTCAGGCTTTTGGCTTTGGGGGGGTTTGGGTTAAAGTGTTTCTTCCCCCCCAAACGGGAAAGACGAAGGCGGGTGCTAGACTGGCCGCTGTACGGCGAAGGTCGTAAAAACTGGGGGAAGGAGAAGGGGGGGATGGGTCTCTGGGGTGCTGGGGTTTCTTGGGCGACGTGGGGGCTGAAGCAGGTTGATCCCTGATCATGATCTGAAACAGGGCCTGGGGAACCTTTGGTGTTGGCGGGGGGAGGAGGCGGGACGAGGGTGGACAGTGGTTGGAACCCCCAAATCGTGGGCCTTTTTTTGGCCAAGTGTTGCCCCCTTTTTAAACTATCACGCTGCTGTGACTAGACATGTTGGTGTGGTTAAACCCTAAGTTCTTGCCTTACGAGCGTTTACGGAAAAGGGCGGCTAGACATCTTTTGGGGTGAATCAGAGGCTTGCTAAAAGAACCCCAGGCTGGAGGTCCTGGGACTTTTTGAGGATAGCGAGGAGCGGGTTTTCCCGTGCCCGTGGCTGGGGGAATATATCAGCGGACTTCGGGACTCCCCTCTCCTTTTTGAGCGGGACCCGTATTGACACTACCCCATCTCTTCCTCTCCCCAGGGGAGAAGCCTCGCAAAGCAAATTCTGGAAAAAAACCAAATGGTCCGCAATGTCGTTCATTATCATCATAACACATGACTTGGCATCCACTTTCTGCATCCAGATGCGGCTACAAGCACAAAACAACGGTAAAAATATTTGACCTAAAATATAATTTTTAATTATAACTTAAAATAGCCTAAAAAAAACCCTTACTTTTTCCTATAAACCTACACTAAACCCCCTACCCAAAGAAAAGGGAAACCGCCCCCAATAAGGCGACCCCAGCAGGAATAACCTAACTATAAAATGACCTAGATACCCTTCCTAAACTACAACACCCCCAAATATTATTAAAACCTAAGAAAAAACACATGTAAATGATACAGTTTTATTACTCCAGAGCCTAACAGAGATCCTTTAGTATAGTAAATATTTTGTTACACCCCCAACATTACCACAAGAGTTGACATTTGGGTTTCCTTGTTCATGTTGGATGCTGATGAGATGACTTTTTGGGGCCTGACTGGGAGGACGATAATAAGACTGCTGGATGGGGTTGCATAACCATGAAAAAACAATTGGCAAAGGTTTGTTATAGTTTCCGGGGGCCCTACCCGGTGACAGGCCTGCGGTTGCAACCGACGATTGCGGGCTGCTGTTGTCGCCACACTGGGGGGAGAACCTTCTCTGACCTCTACCTCCTGTCCTCCCCCCCTCTTTGCTCGTTTTACCACCTGCATTTCGCTCCATGTTAAAGAAAAAATTTAAAAGGGTATGAAATTTTGGAAAGTCCTTATTAAAAGCGGAAAATCAAGTATTCTAAAACCCTCAAATCAAAACACAATTGCTGTATTAAATTTTAAGTGCAAGTGCCTCTATACAAAGCGGGCCTGCGTCAAAGGGAAAAAAACACCTTTTAAAATGTATAGGAAATAAAAGGTTTTTTTGCCCCTTTCAAATACACCAGCAGGGGGAACAAAATTGTATATTCAATTTGTGCAAGGTGCCCTTTAACAAAGGGGGCGCCAAAGTGAAAAAAACCTATCTGAAATGTATCGAATAAAAGGTTTTTTTTGCCCCTACAAATACATGGAGTGCTACAAAATTGCTGATTCAAAATTTAAGGCAAGGTGCCTCTACAAAAAGCGGACTGCGCCAAAGTGAAAAAACACCTATCTAAATTATACAGAAAATAAAAGGGAAAAATTTTGCCCCCTATCAAATACAGGGGGGTACTAAAAATTGCGGGGTTCAAATTTAAGTGCAAGGTGCCTCTTCAACAAAGCTGGCTGCGCAAAGTGAAAAACCCTATCTAAATTGTTCCGGAAAAAAGGTTTTTTGCACTATCAAAAACCGCGTGACTAAAAAATTGCGTTTTTAAAATTTTAAAGGCAAGGTCCTCTATCAACAAAGTGGTGCGCCATAGTGAAAAAACCTATCGGGAAATGTATTCGGATTTAAAGTGGAGTTTTGCATATCTAATAACCCGCGGGACTACAAAATTCTGTTTTCAAATTTAGGCAAGGTGCCTCTATCAAAAAAGCTGCCTCGCCAAAATGAAAAAACCCTATTGAAAGTAAACGATAAAAAAAGTGGGTTTTCCTATCAAAACACCTCAGACTAAAAAGATCTGTTCCAATATAAGTCGGGTGCCCAACAACAAGTAATTTTTTTCCCAAAAATTTTAAAAAAAAAGCCAATTTGAAAATGCGTCAAACAAAGTCGGGGGCTGCAAAAATACCCATATCTTTAAAGGTGCTGTTTCGCCCGGTCCCCCCCCCCCCCCGCTCCCCCCCGGATTTACAGGTAGAGCTCTTTAAAAAACCTCGCCTAATCCCCTAAAATCTCAAATCTCTAATCTACCTAGTTTAAGTCAAGCAAAAGCATCTGCGGGTGAACAAAAGAACAATTTCCTGAGCTGTTTGGCAAGACGAGCACACGTCCTACTCAAAACACTGACACACATGATGTGAACAGGGGGTTTCTATGTAAAACGAGGTCAGTGTTTTTTCCACCAATCGAACCAACAAATCCCAGTCAGACGTCGCACACACACTCACCCCGCTCTATTCCAAGCTGATTTGCGTCCCAAAAAAGCAGGAAACGCTGAAAATGGGCAAATTAAAAGATTATCCAGATTTTAAAACCTAAAAATTTTGCTGATCGAAAAAAAATCCGATCAACATAAAAACCTGCGATTTAACTTTTTCGATAATAATCCTCAAAAACTACCAGGATAAATATTTTCAGACACCATGGGTTTTTTTGGAAAAAACCCCTGCCCAAAAAATGTCACAAATGCGATCTACTGCTCTGTTGGTTTAGATCCAAACAAAATTTTTATTAAAATTTTTCCAGGGTGTAACAGAAAACCCGGGCTCCAACAAATTTTGGATGGGGCCCCCCCCTCCCCCACCACGAACATTTTCCAGGGCATGCAGTTAATAATGTAGATAATACAAGGGGGAAAAAACCCCCCATACATAAACCCTTATATGCACCAAACAAAACCACTAACCAAAACCAACATTACCAATAAAGCCATACCCTTTCCAACATTTAGAGTTTCAAATGGGACCCTTAGCCACCTTGGCCCCCCCAAAAAAATGACATCACATCAGGCCCACCCCTTTACCACACCCAAACAAATTACATCATATCAACACGCCTTAACCACACCCCACAAAACAAAATCAGCCCGCCCCCCCAGAAAACCAGTGCCCAACACTAAAGCGGGGCCACTGGGTCGTAAAATGTAATTTTTTATAAAGAGTGTATTTTAATACAGAGTTTCCCTACAAATAGCTGTAAAGCAATGATGTATGGTGATACCTTAAATAATGGTCATTCAGTAACCACATAATACCCCGTACAAGGGGCAAAAAACTGTACTTTTCAACCACAAAACATATTTTCAAAAGTACTGCTATACAGAATCGAATAAAATTTCCCCCACACCATGACAACATCCCACAAAGTAACTGATAATACCACAAAACCATGACCACATATCACCCCCAAAGTGACTGAATAAAACATCACCCAGACTAAATCCCACCAAATAGTTTTAATAATACCATCCACCAGACTACATAAAACCACCAAAAAGGGACTGAAAAACCCCACACCCTGACCCCTATCCCATATCAACCCCTACCCAATTCCCCCCTCGACAAACCCATGGGGGGAAGGGGGAGTAGGGGGTATGGGGGAAAGGAGGGGCAGGGGTTATTTTGGGCAGGGGAGGGTTGTATTTCATTTGGCACTAGCCGCAGGGGGGAGAGGGGGTAAAGGGCCCCAGCTTTCGCACAATTCCCGGGGGGAGACAGAAAAAAAACCCCCGAATTGTGGGGGCTCGGCCTTTCTCCACACCTCCCACCACCCGTACCTTCAGGGTGCAGGGGGTGGAGTTTAATATATTGGTTCTTTAAACAAGTTAGACCACGTAGCATCTTTTTATAAACAAAAAATTTGCGAGGGCCCTGTCAGGAAATTTTTTTAAATAAATTGTTTTTTTATTTTGCTTCGTGTTTTTTTTTTTTTCCATTTTTTTCCAGTGATACATGGGGTCTGCAATGCCTCTATTCACCTGGACTTGGTGCGCCAAGGCATTTTTGTACCCCAACCCACACATCCTTTTCCGATTCCCAAAATTTTAAAACACCAGAGGTTACCATAAAACCCCCAAAGCGGGGCCCCCTAAGTGAGGGCGCTTCGGGGGGGCTGCGGGCTGGGACTCCAGAATGGGAAGGGACAGTAATGAGGACCTTCGCATTTGAATAGTATTAGGCTCAGGTTGGTTTTACCCTGGGGGGTTAGGTAAAAAGAGGGGGACCCCCCGTTTTTTTTTTTTTTAAATCATTTATTTATTGGGGAATCCCCACAGTGGGGGACCTCCTGAATCATTACAGTGGGGCCCCGTGCAATTTCTTAAATTAAAAACATTTTCAAAAAAAACGAATGGGGTCCCCCCCATTTCCATAACCCCAGGGGAAAACGACAGGGCAGCCTGATACTATCAGAAGGGAAGAACCATCATACTGGTTCTTCCCTTTTTAAAAATACCGGGCCCGCGCTCTCCAGAAGAACCCTCACATTAGAGGTCCGCTCCTGACGGGGACCGGGGTCTTCCCATACCCCTGGTGCAATGGGGACTGTGGTAATATACCAGGGGTTTGTGTCAGCCTTGGGTGCAAAAAAACACCGCTCCCCACCAAGCCCGACAATAGTAATGGAGACTTTTTCCAGATACCGTCATTTCTATCACTGAAGAAAATTAAAAAAAAAAACCAGAAAAAGCAAAAACACTTTATTTAAATAAACACTCCCCGACACCTGCCCTCGTTAACCATTTTCTTAAAGAAATAGACGCAACGCCATCCGACCTAGTCCACCGAATCCGACGTAGTCCAAATGGGAACCTTTAAAAAAAATAAAAAAAATACAAATTGGACATCATGCAGCTTTCCTGGACTCCTGCTGTGAACCATGTCACCCAGCTTTCCGGGATGAAGAGTAGCATATTTAGTGCACGAGAAAGCTGGTATATATTATTCAGCAACTGGGAAAGCTGGATGACATGGTTCACAGCAGGCATCCTAAAAAGATGGGTGCGTGCGGGGGGGGATGGGTGCCACTCAGCTTTCCTGGATGCTGGATAGCCCCTCCAGCATGGGGGCAAGCTGGGGCGGCCTGGGGGAGGGGAGGGGACTGGTGGGGGGTGGGGGTGGAGAAGGAGGGGTGTGTTGGAAAGGGGTCAGGAAGAGAGAGAGGGGAGTTGAGTGGGGGGTCAGGTAGGGAATGGAGATGCAGGGAGGGGGGGGGCCGAGTTGGGGGACAGGGAGGGAGGGGGACCATTTTGGGACACCGGGGTGGAGGGGGCCGTCGTGGGCGACAGGGGTGGCACAGGGAGGGAGTAGGAGGGGCCGCTTTTGGAGATGGAGGGGGCGCAGGGCAGGAGGGTGGGCCATTTTGGGGGACAGGGGGAGGCACAGGAAGGGAGAGGGGCCGTTTTGAGGGGATAGGGAGGGCTAGGTTGGGGGACAGGGAGGGCGAGGTTGGGGGAGGGGAGGGACGGGGGCAGTTTTGGGGGGACAGGGAGGGCTAGGTTGGGGGGCCGTTTAGGTGGGACAGGGGGGCTAGGTTGGGGGACAGGGAGGGAGGGGGGCCGTTTTGGGGGTCAGGGAGGGCTAGGGGGGGGGACAGGGAGGGAGGGGTGGCCTTTTTGGGAGGTCAGGGGGGGCTAGGTTGGGGGACAGGGAGGGAGGGGGGGCCGTTTTGTTACTTACCTCCCTGCTGTGTCCTCTTCTTGCTGAAGCTGCTACTGGCTCCGGCAGTCAGTGACGTCAGGGGAGAGCATCTCTATGACGCTTCCCATTCGTCCCTGCTCTCTGTACCGGCCGCAAGTGAGGGAGAGACGCTCCCTGACATGCGGCCCGTGATTGTGGACAGCGGGCCCCGCAGCTCCGTGTCCTCCGGCAGTGAACTAGGAAGTTTACTGCTGGCAGGCGCAGGAGCCGAACTACCGAGGTAGCAGACGCCGGGCCCCCTAAGCGACCAGGCCCCAAGGCAGTTGCTTCATCTGCTACCCTGGTAGTTACCCCCTGCATTTTACTTATAAACTATCTGTATTAGTGCAGTCCATGCAGTGATTGGTGGTCTAGTAGCTCCTCTCTACAGTACAGTGTGATAATACATGTTCTGTACTGCTCTTACATGTATTAGTGCAGTGCATGCAGTGATTGGTAGTCTAGTAGCACCTCTCTATAGTATAGTGTGGTACTAAATGTTCTGTATTGCTCTTTACATGTGCAGGGATGAGCTGCTCCTTTAGGCACAAGGTAAAGGCCCCATTTCCTTTTTTCTGGTACATTGTGTATAAAAGACATGGCACAAAGAAGCTCCTGTCTTGAACATAGAAAGTGAGTTGCAACAGCTCTTTCTGACTGTTATATGAAAGGACGCGCTTTATCTAAATTAGGTATCTGATTCATTTTATTTCATTTAAATTTTGCATTATGTTAAGTGACATTTCAGAACCAATCAACAGTTTTCCATTGAGTTATGGTTTCCACATGCAGTGGTCATTCCAATTAACATAGTATGTTGAAGGACCACTGTATTATATTGAATCATTTAAATAAAATTGGCTATAACAATAGCATAAGTAATGAATTTGACGCCACCTCCTGGAGAAATGCTATATATCTCTGCCAGACAGCTACATCATGCACTAACAAAATGTCTAAATTTCCACTATATTGCAGCAGGCAAGTCTATCTGAAGATTACAGATTACAAGGAAAAAAATATTTAATGGAATACTTAGTTCAAGTCAAAAGGTTTAACAGAGCACACTAGTTATCATGTACCTCATTTAAAACTGTAATCTGTTAATTGTTCTGAAAGAAGTACATAAATATAACAATGTTTGTTTAAATTAATATACTGTCTGCCACAGGCATAACACACGACAATACAGTAATGCCTTGCTATGTATCATGATGGCAGTCAAGCTATTTAACCCCTTCCCGACATTGGATGTACCAGTATGTCCTAGCGGGAAGTAACTTCCTGCAAATGGACATACCGGTAAGTCCTGGACATCGTGAGGGCTCTCAAGCAGGGTATGCACGATTGGAGCATCGGACCAGCTGTATATTACAGCTGGCCTCATGCAGCATCACCCGTGGTCGGAGCTCAGTTGATTAACCCTTTAGCCGCTGCTGTAAGCTCACCTCACAGCCCGGGAGAGAAAGAAAAACTTCTAGGCTGTCTGTATCGTCACCATATCCCACAGTGCCTTGTGGGCATGGCCGGACATGGTGAGTGAAAGATACCATAAAGACCAGTACATAGCAGTTCTGCTATGTACTGATCTCTATTGGATCAGTGATCTGAAGATAACTGATACAAATCCTCTATGGGGAAAAGTGAAAAAAATATTAGAAAGTAAAAAAAAAAGTAAAACACAAACACGAAAAATAAAATAAAAACATGTACACTGCTCTTTTCCTCTTTACAAATGCCAATCACCCTAAAAAAGATCAAAAGTAAATAAAGTACACATATTCGGTATTGCCGCATGTGTAACGACCTACTTTATAAATATTTCACATTAATTTCCCCGCAAGGTGAACGCCATAAAAATAACAAACAAAAAGCAATGAGTTTATCCCGAAGCACATAAAATGGAATAAAAAGCGATTCAAAACTCATATAAACACCAAAATGATGCCAATTAAAAATCAGTTCTTCTCTCAAAAAAAATGCCCTTACACAACTCTGTATACAGAAAATTAAAAAAGTTATGGCTATCAGAAGATAACGATACACAAATATTGTTTTACACAATAAAACACTTTTTTTAAAGCGCTTCAACATAAAAAAATATATCTAAATTTGGTATCACCATAATCATATTGACCCACAGAGTAAAACTAACTTGTCACTTATACTGCACGGTGAGCACTGTAAAAAAAAAAAAAAAAATACTATGATTGCAGCATTCTCTTCACCCTGCCTTCATAAAAGCAGATTTAAAAGTGATCAAAAACTCATATAAATGCCAAAATAAAAAAACTTTAAACCCTGCCCGTGAAAAAAAAAAGCCCCTACACAGCTCCGTACACAGAAATGGCTCTCATATTATAGTGATGCAAAGAATGTTTTTCCTTTTTGAATAAAAGTGATTTTATTGTGTCAAAGTAGTAAAACATAAAAAATATATAAAAATTGGGTTTCACTGTAATCATATTGACGTGCTGAGTAAAGTTAGTATGTCATTTAAACCACATGGTGACCGCTGTAAAAAATAAAAATAAAAACACTACAGATTGCTGTTTTTTTGTTCAAAATGCCTGAAAAAAACCTTAAAAAAAGTGATCAAGCATATTTTGAAACCCCAAAATTTGGTACCAATAAAAACATCAACTCATCCAGCAAAAAACTAGCCCATAACCAGCTCTGTATACAGAACAATAAAAAAGTTATGGCTAGCAGACTATGAAGACATAAAAAAGCAACTTTTTATAAATGCATTTCTTATAAATGTAAAAGCAATAAAACATAAAAAACTATATAAAATGTATAGCCTTGTAATTGTACCGACCCGTACGGTATAGTTATCCTGTCATTGATACTGCACGGTGAATGCTGTAAAATAGAAGCCCAAAAAACAATGATGGAACTATATTCCTCCCCCCATTTTTATGGCCCAATTTCAAAAAAAAAAAATGGGGAAAACCTGTGCACCCAAAATCACAGTACACCCTTAAATTTTGAGATCCATGAGGAGTGTTGAATCTAAAATGGGGCAACTTCTGGAAGGTTGCATCTGTTCTGGTACTTTGGGGCTTTGTAAATGCGACTCGACACATAAATCTACATTCCAAAAACAAAATAGCACTCCCTCCCTTTTATGCCCTGCCATGCGCCAAAACAGCAGTTTATATTGATATATAGGGTATTGTTGAACTTGGAATAAAAAAAAGTTTTGGTGCTTTTTTCCAGGATCCCTTGTAAAAAAGAAATTTTTCAGCTAAAATTGCTGAAAAAAATATTTTTTTTCATTTTCAGCACCTAACACAATTTTTTTTTTGTGAAATACCTGTGGGGTCAATATACTGACTACACCACTGGATATATTCCTTACCTGGTGTAGTTTCCAATATGGGGTCTTTTTAGGGGTATTTATTAAGTTTTAGCACCTTAGGGTGCGTGCAAATCTGAAATGGTGCCTAAAGAAAATTGTAATAAAAATGAGACCCCAAAGTCCAGTAGATGCTCCTCCTATTCTGAGGCTTGTAGTTGGGCCAAAGAGTGCATTAGTGCCACATATAGGATATCTCTAAAAATGACAGAATCTGGGGAATCGATGTTGAGTTACACTTCCCTGGAAAATATATTATTTTTCCAGTGAATAATGGGTAAAAAATAAAAATCTGCATTCTGCAAGTGACATTTTGAAATTTCACCTCCACTTTTCTTTAATTTCTGTGTAATATCTAATGGCTTAAAACACTTCCTAAACACTGTTTTAAATACTTTAAGGATGATTCTTAGATGGATCATTTATGGGGGTATCTAACATACAGGCCCCTCAAAATTTCTAAGCCCCTAAATGTTGTAAAAAAAAAAAAAGACATTTAAAAACTGATGCCAACCTAAAGTAGACATACTGTATGTTAGATGCTAGTTTTAAACTATTTTGAGTGGAATAACTGTGTTACACACAGACATTTTTGAATTTTTCACGATATTTTTCACAAATAAACAAGGATTGTATGGACCAAAATTTCTTACTATCTTAATGCACAATGTGTCACAAGAAAACAGTCTTTGAATCATATGGATAGGTAAAAGTGTCAAAAAGTTATACTCACATAAAGGGCCATATGTATGAAAACTGTCTAGGTCTGAAACCACTTTGTTGCTCATAGCAACCAATCTGAGTTCCCCTTTCATTTTTTCCAGAGCACTATTTGAAATGAAAGGGGCACTCTGATTGGTTACTATGGGCAACAAAGTGAGTTTTAGACCTAGACAGTTTTCATACATGTGGCCCAAAGTGTCACACGTCAGTATAATGAATAAGTTTCACCACATTCATAATTATCCAATTTTATTTATTGTGTTATTTAATTTGTATCTGTACAGTGAATGCACAACAAAAAAATAAGATGATTGCTTTTTTTGTTCATCGAGCTTCACAAAAAATACAATTAAAAATGACCAAAAACTCATATATGTCCAAAATTGGTACCAAACAAATTGTCAACAATTGTCATGCAAATAAAAAACTCTCACACTGCTCCATCGACAGAAAAGTTACAAAGTTATGGTTCTTGGATTCTTGTGTCATAAAATGTGATTTTTTTTTGCTGTGTGTTTTTTTAAATGTCAGTTTTGATTTATGGATGTAAGGAGAAGTCTGTAAAGAAGAGATGTGGTCTATAAGAATCGGTTGTGGCATTTAAGAGAGTATAAGTGGGCTTTCACACTGTGTGGATTTGTGGCGTTTTTGGTGTGTTTTTTCACTTGAAGTACTGCCCAGCAATTAAACTGCCTTCATTACCAGCAAGCTTCGTTCAGTTATCTTAAAAAGAACCTGTCACATAGATTATACCTCCCTTGCTGAGGGCTGACCAAGCTAGTGTCAGACATGCTGTTTCCAGTGCTGTGTCCCTTATTCTGTAAGATGCTGTAGTTTTTGTGTATTTAATGCTCAAATCTGCAGTTTTCAGCCAGAAGAGTCATTCAAAGAGTCAGTTTTTTTCAAACCCCGCCCACCTGAGGCTAGCCCCACCCACCTCAACTGATAAACCTATTACTTTGAATAGGTAGAAACATGTGAATAACTGTCAGGGGCGTGGCTAACCTTTGGTGGGCGGGGCTAACACCTGCTCATAAATAAAATTTGAGGGGTAAAAGCTCTAAAACTGCTACATCTTACAGAATAAGGGCCACAGTGCTGGAAACAGCATGTCTGTCACTAGCTTGTGCTGTCCTCAGCAAGGGGAGCATAACCTATGTGACAGGTTCCCTTTAAATGTTTTGAAAGGTGTTAGAGTGTTAAAGGTGAGTAATCAAATACTGTTTTCTGTCTGCTGCCTGCCCTGACCTCTGCTAGTGAACCAATTTCACCTCAGCCTGCTCCCTCTGTACCTCACTTCACCTCGGCTGTCACCGCGTGCGGCCTCCTCAGGGGAAGCCACCTGGGAGTCTCAACCTGTCTAGTACCAGGCTCTGATGAATACCGGGGGGCTTCTTGGACTCCGCTCCCTAGCATGGATCAAGTCATCTCTTGCGATGACCCAGAGAATCCACCTGTGCCCATGACAGTTATTCTGAGTTTTTCACTACATACACTGCAGCAGGCATGGCACTGAAGACATATGTCAAACAGGGTTTATCTATTGCTTCCAGCCTTCTCCTCCATAGCATAAAGGGATCCCAATTATACTGCTGATAACGGCCAGCATGCAAATGGCAGCCCAGAGCTTCAAAGTGTATAGATGGTACAGACTTGCAGGCTACCACCCCCCCTCCCCCCTCTGCACAGTGGACTCTGAAGCAGGAAGTTTCACAGAGCTGTCAACAGTAATCCATCATACTATGAGGAGTCCAACTTGGTCAACTTCAGTCCTGTCTTTAAGGGCCAACGCTACTGAATTACAGGTGAAATGCTTTCATTTTCCTAATTAACCATATTTGAGAAAATAATGCCAAATAAATGAAAAATATTTTGCAGCTTACTAACTAAAATGCCATATGTGGAATATAGGTCCCATGTTAAAGTCTTTGTATAATGAATCTCGGTACAAGGATATTCCTGTTGGACTTTCAAACATCAAAAAATGTTTAAAAGCATACATATGTTATCTCCCTGATGTGTTTCAAGCCCCTGGCTCTTACTCGTATACTGATGGCTGATAAAGATTGCTTTAACAGCAAAGCTTTCACCATTGACCTCGGAACATAAACTGTTCTTGACGGTCCAACCAACTGACAAATACAAAAAGAAACATCTTTCTAAGAATTGTCAAACAAATCTTAACAAAATATATATATAACACTTTTACTTATTATGAAAAAAAATGGAGAAAAATGTTAAACATTGCTTGCTTTTAAAGGAGTTGTCACACTACAGGCTTTCAGCCTACCTCAGTGTGTCTGGCAGCATAGGATTTTTGAATTCAGGGGCGTGCTTCTTGTCTACCTCTTCTCCTCACCCTTCCCCCCCCTCCCCTCAGCACACAGACAGCTCTCCTACAGTAACTTCTACACAGGAGGGTGGAGGGGGGTGTTTCGGCCAGAGTTAACCCTGTCTGTGCCTGC
This sequence comes from Phyllomedusa bahiana, assembly GCA_025379985.1. Classification (NCBI taxonomy): domain Eukaryota; kingdom Metazoa; phylum Chordata; class Amphibia; order Anura; family Hylidae; genus Phyllomedusa; species Phyllomedusa bahiana. Next base: position 27,032 of record JAODAL010034263.1, read on the forward strand.
CTAGGTCTGCTGCCGGCTGCTCACTGCTGGATCAGCTGCACTGTGCTGCTCTGGCTGAGCTCTTGCTGCTCCTCTCCACAGAGTCAGGAGACAGCAGGGAGAGGGCTGATCTATGAGTGGCTTTGGAGCCAGAGGTCTGTGAAGCTGTGTATGCTAATAGCAGAGCAGGGGGGGATGTAAGTGTTCCTATACCCCCTGCTTCGCATACAAATCTCCACGGACATCTCAGGCAACAACAAACACAAACACTGTCCTCCCATCATAACAGACACAGGGCAGCTGTGAAGTGTTTTACTATAATCACGATGTGTCACTAATACAGCAGAGCAGGGAGAGATATGAACCGTTCACATGCCCCCCTGATCTGTTCTATTAGTATAGTCAAAGCTCCACAGACACATCATGATTATAGTAACACACTTCACTGCTGTCACATCGTACTGACCACAGATCAGCTTCACCTCTGCACTCCTCAATCGGTGTAGAGAGCAGGACGGAGCAGGCACACACAGGGTTAATCCAGGCAGCACAGCTACACACGGGGAGTAGAGCCCTCCCCCTCCCCTACAGAAGCATCACATACTGTGCGTGAGGGGCTCTGTGCTCTGACCTGTATTGAGAAGCTGATGAGTCACCAGCACTGGCAGCCAGTGAGATAAAAATCAACAGGTCGGCTGCTATAGTGATTTGAGGAGCTGATGCACTCCTACTACCAGGGATAACTCAAAATCAGTAGGACATTTGTAATGAACATATATTGCAAAGCTGCTTGTTTTTTAAAGATCTTTTAATTAAAACCCAATCATTGTAGCGAGACAGCCCCTTTAACATGTTAAAGAGGAACGAATAGTAATAATTTGACCTGTATTTAGCTTTATGCATCTTCTCATAAACTCTGACCAACTTCCCAGTCCCTGCTGAAGCAAAGCAACCCACATGATGATGCCACAACCAAGCTTCATGGTGGGGATGGTGTATTCATGGTGATGTGCAGTGTTGGCTTTTCTCCACATATAGCGTTTGGCATTTAGGCCAAAAAGTACAATTTTAGTCTCATCTGACCAGAGCACCTTCTTCCACATGCTCGCTATGTTCCCTACATAGCTTTTCTGACAATGCAAATGGGACTTCTCCTGCTTGCTTTTCCAAAAAGTTTTTCTTTTTTTGCTTCTCCCCAAAAAAGGCCAGATTTGTGAAGTACAGGCAAAAATAGTTTTTCCTATGGACAGATCCCCCCACCGGGAAGCGGGGGAGAGTGCCCCTGGCCTCTTGGCTCTTTTTTCCCAAATTAGTGCTCCCTGTGTGGGCTTATAATTTTGGGAAAAAGCCATTTTGGTAAAATTAGCAGTTTGCAAATATTTTTTTCCCCTTTTATGGATGAAGGATTGAACAGTGATCGGGGGAGTTTTTTAAAGTTTAAAAATTTTTTTTTTTAAACCAACCCGGGCAATACACTTTGCCACAACTTAAACCCCCTAAGCTCTCTGGGTGTTTTTTAAATTTTCATGATCCCTGGGGCCTTAAACAAAACAGCAGTAGTTATCCTGAGAAAAAATTTACATAACAGATGCTATCTATTTCTAATTGGGTGACTACAAAAAGGCAATCAAAACCACTGGGTTTTTTTTGGGGGTGTTAGAATAGATGGAGCTAAGTACATATGCATGCCACACTTTCAGTTATTTAATTTGCAAAAATTTGTAAAAACACATAGTTTCTTTTTACTTCACAAATATAGGTGAAACCAGAAGTTTACGTAAATGATATAAAAAAAACACAAGGGCCATTTTTTTTTCTCACTATCGACAAAAAGTCAAATAAACCTTTTATCCGTCTTGGGTCAATTGGGTTTTACTATAATTAAAAAGGGAAAGAATTTTTAAAAGGCATTTTTTTATTTTTTGCAAAGTCAAAAGTTTACATATATTTCATTAGTATTTGGTAGCATTGCCCTTAAACTGTATACTTGGTCAAATGTTTTGGCGATATCCATCCAAAAGCTCTCAACATTAGTTGAGTAAGAATCCTTACCAGACAAAACTGAGTGTAATAAGTGCATGTTTTGTAGGTTGTCTTGCTCGCACCTGCCTTTTCAGCTTTGCCCATAAATTTGCAATAGGTGCTTTGTGATGGTCACTCCAAAACATTGACTTGGTTATCCTTAATCCACTCTGGCAGTAAGCTTTTGGTCACTGTCCATTTGGAACACCCATTTCTTCCTGCCCAAGCGTTAATTCCTGTGCGATGCGAGCTCTGACAAATAAACATAATCCGTCTTTTCCTCATGATGCCATCTATTGTATGAAGTGCATCATTCTCTCCTGCAGAAAAGCAACGCTACAACATGATGCTGCCACCTACATGTTTCACAGTTGGGATGGTGTTTTTAGGCTTTCAAGTTTCTCCCTTTTTCCTCCAAAACATAACAATAGTTATGGTATGATGGCTGGTGCGCTGTCCCACCTAATTGGGACACACCATTAAATGTGTATTTATGTTATGTTTATTTGTTTATGATACGCAATGTTTGATATGCTATGTTGATGTGTAGAGAATGGTCAATTTCTCAAAATCGGTTTCGGATGATCACTTCGCCGAATATTCCGACATAAATTCGTTTCGGTCGCCCGAATAATACAAAACCTTTTCGGGCTACAATCACGTAAAGAACAGGCTATTTCCAGGCTGCCCAGAGCCTGTAGGGTGCTGTAGAACGTTGTGCATGCTTTAACATATTGCAGAGGAGCTTGTGGTCTTCATACAATGTTTGTTTTAGTATGACAGCGCACATGACTGCCGCCGCTCTTAGAATCGCTTCACATAAAATGCCCTGAGGGCACTTATGGGGGGCAAACTGACGCAAAAACTGAATGCAGGAAGCGTAGACTGATCGAAAGCTCATGGCAGGCAAAAGCTGAAAAAAACAAACTGAGAGCTTCAGGTGGCAACTTAGTACAGAGTGGTGGAGTGACGTGTTCGGCAGCCACAGCAGCAGAGCGCGGTCAGACCAGTGGCACAATGACATTCTTGGAAGTGGCAAAACAAGTACCCCAGGCAGCCAGAGTGGCACTATGACTACAGTGTGGAGGTCACTGTTGGTCAGCAGCAAGAGCTCAGGCAGTCGCACAATGACAAATTCTGGAGCTGGCAAAAAAGATGGTAGGGCCAAAGATTGGTAGCCAATGACACATTGTGAGGCAACGAGCGGGAGCAACAGCAGGCAGCATAAGGTCAGACAGGGTGCACAATGACACAGTGTGGAGGGCACGGCAGCACCACATCACAGCATGAGTCAGACAGTGGCACAATGACAAATATCTGGAGGTGGCAAAAAACAGGAGTAGGCCACAGTGTTGATGGCACGGCAGCCAGCATAAGGTGCAGATACAGTGCACAATTGACACAGTGTGGAGGGCACGACAGGGGAGTCACAGCACACAAGCATTAGTCCAGAGAGTGGCACAATGACATTCTGCAGGTGGCAAATAGTATTAAGAGGCACAGAGCGGCACAATGACTAGAGAGCGGAGGTCACGGCGGCAGCAGCATGAGGTCAGGCAGTGGCACAATGACAGAGAGTGGAGGTGATGACTAGGGAGCAACAGCATGAGTCAGGAAGAGTGGCACAGATGACATTCTGAGGTGGCAAAACAGTACGCAGGCCGCAGATTTGGCACAATTACACAGTGTGGTATGTCACTAGTTGCATACTAGCAACCAGCAGCCGCAGCATGAGCACATAGAGGTGGCACAATGACAGAGTGTTGAGAGTGGTGGCAATTAACCAGTCCCTGGTAAAAGACGGTGTAGGCAGATGGGAGAACTATCAGCAGATGTGTGGCAATCAGGCCTGGTGCGGCATCAGAATAGGTGGCTAGGAGCAGGTAGGTTGAACCCAGACTGAACCCTAAGTCATTGGTGTGTGGAAATCTGGCCGATCCACGCCTGTATTCATCTGAAAAAGGTCAGTACCGTCATCAACATTTCCCGTGGTCAAGCGGGTTTCTCCTTGGGTAACGATTGGCGCGCCGCCCGACCGCATCTGAACACCCGCTCTGATGCCACCACCTACCCGTAGCACAACGGATTACAAGCCGGTGGCAGGACAGCTTCTCCACTGCAAACTCGGCAGCTTGCGGCCAACACATCTCAGTTTTTCCTGCCCATTAGTCCATCGGAGCATCTAACTGTGTGTAGTCAGAGTGCTGGCCAATTAGGCCACAACCCTGTGTGTTCAGGGAATGTTCTCCATGTCCAGGCATGCTGCTGCTGGCTAGGTGAGCTGCCCTTCTCTCCCTATGCCGGTGAAGGGAAGCTGCTCATTAGTGACTACCCGATACATTTAGGTTACTGCTGGATGGGAGCTAGGTTACTAGCTCCTACCCCCCCACCTTCCTCCCAGCAGCCGCGCAGTAGTCACGTGAAGCGCTGAGGATACCCCACCGGTACAGACCAGCTCATAGAGAGGGACGATGCCAGCACATAGAGTGCAGCGGCCTAACTGAATTACGGAGGATTTCCCTAATAGTATTTGAGGTTTGTCTTCCTCTCCTATCTGGGAAAAAGGCTCCCATTATGGACCGGTAGCCGAGGTCCAATAGGGTGGAGACAGCCAGAAGTCATCCCTCTGTCCCGGATGCTGACTATTCGGCTGTTCGCACTCTAGCCAGGCAAATAAGCCATGCTGGCGGGACATCTTGCCCAAGTGACTGCCGAGGGCTACCCTGCCGTCCATTTTCCACTGTATACTCCACGTGCTTGGGAGGTCATCCTGGCCTCGTCTTCCTCATCTCCATCACCTCTCGCACTGCTCCTGCTCCTCCTCTCTTGTCACCTGGGTAGAAAAAACCACGTTCATTTCACCAGACAATGCTTCTGGCTTCCAATGCCTCCTCCTCCTCCTTCCTCCATTCAGTCCCCACGCGGACTCATGTGGCCACTGAGATGTAGTCGCTCACATCTCCAGTCCCTGCCCTGACAGATTTTTCAGCATCTGTTCCACCAGGACATGAAGCAGTGGAATGACGTTAAAACCATAAAGCACCCGTAGAGTCGCTGGCGACTGACAAAATAACTTGGCGCTCCCTCGAATGGTCGGCTCAAGCAAAACGGTCAGGTGTCACGCATGGAGCGTGCGACAGGCTGACATGAAAGTTACACAGGGGAGTACTTCTGTCTGCCTGGAGTCATCAAAAAACTCGAGTTAATGGGGGCCTTTTCTCTGTTCATCTACAGTCTGGTCCCACATTTGGCAGGCTGAGGAATCAGCGGGTGGAAACATCGCATATCAGCATCGTGTTGGGGAGGCCGTTCTGAGCCGCTGCAACTCGATAGGGTTGGTCCTGCATTGTAGTACGGAATGGATAAAGTGCATGCACAGTGTTACCTGGCCATTTCAGATAGTTCTTAAGAACGGAGTTGGTATGAGACATCAGGAACCTTATAACAACCAGATTGAACACGTGCGCCATGCAGGGCGCATGAGACCATCCTCCTCGGGCCAGCGCGCGGACAACCATAGTTCCTCCCATGTGTCCCCGTACACCATGGTTCCAGATTTGCAGTTGGCAGCGGAGAAAGCCACACATATCGATTTCGTTGCTGTCATGACGCTGGAGCATTTCCTCCCCTGTGTGACTTCGTTCGGCACGAGGCAAGCTAGGTGTAGAACTGCGTTACAACCGCAGGTGCGCCCTACACATTGGTATGATGAGCAGTACTTTCTGGAGGCTGAGATGGTGGTGTGGTGGAGGGGAGGAGGCGGATAGCATTGGCCAGGAGCAGCAAGGTTTTGACATCGTGAGGAGAAAGCGGCTTCCCTGTCCTAGTTGTTGGGGTGGCCTGGTCATGAAGCACATTCAACCCAGTCGGGGCCGTAAAGGACATGTACTGCACTGACCGTAGTTTACAGCTCCAGAGGCGTCCGCTGCTGCCCTGCTGTACCTTGGAACAAACCGATAAGCTTCAAGGACTGAACCCACTTTCTGTTCTACATATTTAAGAATGCTGGTACTGCCCTTTTTGGAAAAAAATTACGGCATGGGAACTCTCCAATCCTCGGCCGGCCAAGCCATTCGTATCCTCTAATGGTGCAGAGTCCACCATATGGAAAGGGAGGGACTGCAGTACCAACAACTGGACAGGAGCACGTACAGCTGCTGCACATTAGGATTGTTGGAAACCATACTGTTTTCTCTTTACAATCGCCCTCTCTAACGACTGCTGGCGCCATGATAGCGGCTGAGGAGCAGAGCATCTGGAACCGGGAGAGGATGTCAAGAGAAACAGCTGCCTTCTTGCAGAGGTGGAGCTTGACTGGCTGAAAAGGCATGCGCTGCCACTGTCCGCTGCTGCTTGCTGCAGCGCAGGATGACCACCACATCTGAGCCGCGATTCCTCCCCAGGCCACCGGATGTGACGCTGCATGTGTTGACGCCAGGCCGTTGTGCAACGTTGACTCCCCTGTCCACGCTTCACTTTCTGCCCACAGATTCTACATATACCCATATTCGGCTCCTCCTCCGGTGTCTTACAAAGAAGCTGCCACACGCCGAGTAGCTGATTTATTACCGCCAACATCCGCACTGAGTGACTATTGCCGCCGCTGCCTTTCGCTTGAAGGCCCCTGTGCCGCTACTGTCTTGACCTGCGAAGCGGTTATTCTGACCCCGTGGCCCGCCTTGGCTCCCACCTCACACTGCTTGCTACCCTGCTGACTCACGGCCACACACCCACTTATTGAGCTGGCTGCGCCGCAGCTGATTGCGCAAGCTGACTGCCCTCTTCTCCTGACGATGCTGAAGCCCTTGCTTCACGCCGCTCACCCAAGTGCGTCGGCTACATCATCATCTATTTTAGTTTCATCGTCACTAACTACTCCCTCAATTCACCGGTCTTGGTAAGCCGAGGCTGACCTCTCACCACATGAACCTCCCATGCCATTCTCTCCACATCTATACTTTGCCGCCTACTGCAAGAGCCTGGGGATATTGGCCCCATTTCTTCGCTGCAAGTTAGCTGCTGACTTGCCCTCCTCAAATTGTTCATCACTCGCTATAAAGTGTCTCTGAGGCCCAGTACCACATAGTAGATCCTGGCTGAGGGAACTGATGGGACAGAGCGGGCTGAGACAGTGAGGGCCGCTGACCCGCTCCCGGGCCATGCCAACAAGTGTTGTGTCTGATTTCCCACCGACTCTTGGGCTGGGTGTTGTCAGATGTTCATCTGGGAGGAAGTGGAATGACCGTAGTACAACCAATCAGAATCCCTTGGGTTGCTGAACAACACACGTCCGCTATATTGACACGACAGTTGTGGCCTCACCGAGTGACCCCTGCTGCGACGTCCCCTTGCTACCTGTGCTTGCGACCTGGGCCGTTTTCAGAAAAGTTTGTCCACTGCCACTTCGCAGTATCAGAGCCGCCACCTCTACTGTCTGCATACTGGAGTTTGTTTCTAAAATGTACAGACACTGTTTGATGAACTATCTGTATATGATAAATAAACACCCTGATTTTTTGACTCCAAATGAACCCAGTAACAAGCATGGTAACCCCTTTGGATTATAAATTGCGCTCCACAAATGGAAGGAAAAAGTTTGACTTGTATGTTCTTTACAAGCACTCGTGTGTTTTACTAATTGAAAGAGCACAAACAGGCTTTAATTAACCATCCGCATTTAGAATTATGCTACAAAGAAAAATGTATATATTTCGGTGTTTGAAAAAACGGTTTATTTTTTGTCAGCATCAGCATCAAAACAACGCAATTAACCCCTGGATGTAAATTGCGCAATAAATTAAGCCACCCACAACTAGTGCTTTGTAGCGTGTTACAATGGTGTATTTTTCTGACGCCACCCAACAAGAGATTAAAATTGTATTAACTTTTGCTTGTGAATTAGGCTACCTAAAAAAATATATAATATTTGGACGTTGAAAAAATGAAACGGTTTATTTTTGTCCAGCACACCAGCAAAACACGCTTAATTAACCACTGGTTGTAAAATGCGTCATAGGAATTTGACGCCTACTACAAACTAGTACTTTGTAGCGTATTACAATGGCGTATTTCTACCAACACAACAAGAATAGAAATTGTAATTACCTTGCTTGGTGAATTAAGGCTACCAAAAAAGAATATATATAAATTGGCGTTGAAAAAGAAACGGTTAATTTTTTTGTCAGCACACCCAGCAAAAACAACGCTTAATTAACCCCTGGATGTAAAATGCACAATAGAATTGAGCTCACCATACAAACTAGTAGCTTTGTAGCGTATTAAACAATGGCGTATTTTTTCTACGCAACAACAGAGATATAAAAAATTGTAATTAATCCTTTGCTTGTGAATTAGCTACCAAAAAAAAAATTTATAAAGTTTGAGGACGTTGAAAAAGACAGTTATTTTTGTCCAGTCACACCACCAAACAACGCTTAATTAACCCCTGAATTGTAAATTGCGCAATAGAATTGAGCCACCCACAAAACTAGGTATCTTTGTATCGGTTACAATGGCGAAGTTTTCCTACGCCACACAACAAGAGATAAAATTGTAATTAACCTTTTCTTGTGAATTAGGCTACTACCAAAAAAAATATATATATTTGGCGTTGAAAAAAGACGGTTTATTTTTTGTTCAGCACTCCAGCAAACAACAAACGCTTAATAACCCCTGATGTAAATTGCGCATAGAATTTGAGCCACCACAAAACTAGTAGCTTTGTAGCGTGTTACAATGGTGTAATTTTTCTAATAACTGCCACACAACAAGAGATAAAATTGTAATTAACCTTTGCTTGTGAATTAGTCTACCAAAAAAAAAATATAATTGGCGTTTGAAAAAGACGGTTTATTTTTTGTCAGCACACCAGCAAAACAACGCTAAATAACCCCTGAGGATGTAAATTGCGCAATAGAATGACCACCACAAACTAGTAGCTTTTGTAGCGAGTACAATGGCGTATTTTCAACGCCACACACAAGAGATAAAATAGTATTTAACCTTTGCGTTGTGAATAGGCGTACCAAAAAAAAAATAGAAATGTTGGCGTTAAGAAAGACGGTTATTTTTTGTCCAGCACAGCACAAAACAACGCTTAATTAACGCCCTGGATGTAAATTGCGCAATAGAATTGAGCCACCACAAACTAGTAGCTTTGTAGCGAGTTTACAATGGTTATTTTCTACGCCACCAACAACAAGAGATAATTTTAAATTAACTTTGCTTGTGAATTAGTCTAACCAAAAAATATATAAATATTTGGCGGTGAAAAAGACGGTTTAATTTTTGTCAGCACACCATCCAAAACACGCTTAATTAAACCCCTGTGTAAATTGCGGCAATAAATTGAGCAGCCAAAATGACGTGGTAAATTTTGGTATTGAAAAACGCTGTTTCTTAAAGTGACTACAACAAACTTCTGCTTTAAGATCCCTCTTGGATATGGAATGTTATATGCAGCTGCATGTGGACTCACATGGATTTCAGATCCAATACCCCAAAAAATCAGAAATAGAACATTCAGCAGACCATTCTCATGAGACAAGCTGAGACCACCCCACAAAAATACGGCTGTGTAAAAATCAGTTCTTCAGAAAAGCGCTATCACCCGCAAGCAGCACCTTCCCGTCAGTACCGTGAAGGAGTGTGAGCCCCCACGCGCGCGCTCGGGTCTATATATGCGGTGTCGTCACAGAATTCCGGCGGTCCTCTGATTGCTTCATCTCTGCACATGTCATGCAGTCTAAGCCCTTCTTTCCTCCACAGAGTGCTTTGCCCCATGTAACGCCAAGTGCTCGCAGCATTGTATCAATGAAAAGCACACTTCGTTCCCTGGCAATCACCCCAATGTAACGATTTCTGTTACGAACCGAATTTTCCTAAATTCTAAACGAATTCCACTTTCGTTAGACATCGATTCAGCCCCATCTCTAGTTGATTTGTTTTATGCTGTGCCACCCTGTGGCCATTGTTTTCAGCTGTCTGAATGTGTTATGTTGGATGATGAAATAACTCCCATACTTTCTTTGTATGATTTCCCTTCGTTGTATGTGAGGGTCACATCCTGCCTCATTGCTGTTGTGAGTCCATCTTGTTCAGACGTGTTTACACAGAGCTGAGAGGAGAATTGCTTGACCGCATATATTGTAACCTCCTGCTTGTTATCTCAAGGTACAGTTAATAAATACCTGAAGCACATCCTTTGCATCCTTCATACTGGGTCTCCACTTGCTTTCGAAAGGGATTAAAATAGCGAGTTCACTATCTTCAATACGCTTGTACAGAGACAGACTTCTCACATCTATTAAGGACTTCTTTAATGTACATTGGTGGCAGAATAGTCAAAACAAATGTAAATATGCAGTGTCTGTGTAACGAGCCGGGGTAGTGGATCCACTGGACCGCCGCAAGTGGTGATACAGGCCACACCAGGGAGCGGAGTCTAAGTGGGTCCCGTTTTCACCAGAGCCCACCGGGATGGACTTGCCGCGGCGGGATTCCACCAGGTCGCTACCCCAGATGTGACTCGCTTGTGGAGGCGGCCGAGGTGCAACGAGGTACAGAATCGGGAGACGGAATCGGAGTCGGAGTCAGGCCAGAGGGTCGGGGCAGGCAGCAAAGGTTCGATGTCGTTAGACAAGAGCAGATGGGACTGGTACACAGGAACGGCAGACCGGAGTAGAATAAGGCTTCCTCGCATAGGTAAAGGGCGCTATGGATTCAGCGAGGAAGGGAGGAGCCCTTATATAGGGTCAGCGGCTGGCAAAACCAATTACCGGCACGCTGTCCCTTTAAATTTGAAAGAGCCACCGCACGCCCTAAGGAGTGGGGCGGCGAGCAACGTTCGGCAGACAGATGCGGAGAAGCAGGAGCGAGGACTGGTAAGTGAGTGAGCCCGAGGGAGCGAGCGCGCCCTCGGCCCGACATGCAGACCGTGGCACCGAACTGCGGGCTGCGGCGCTAATCATGACAGTACCCTCCCCCCTTTTGGACCCCCCTTCCCTCCGGCTCCCAAGATCGTTCCTCTGGCCCGGACCCCTTTCAATCATTAAGGAAATAATGCTTCCCTCTGATAGTCTTCATAGCCAAGATTTTCTTACATGAAAAAACATCAGAGGTATCAGCCACCGGAGAAGGAGGAGACACCTTACGAGAAAATCTATTCAAGACAACTGGCTTGAGCAGAGATACGGGAAAGGCTTTCCGGATCCGCATTGTGGGAGGAAGCCGGAGCTTGTAGGACACCGGGTTGATCCTTCTGAGGACCATAAATGGGCCAAGGTAACGGGGACCGAACTTATAACTGGGGATCTTCAAACAAATGTATCTGGAAGACAACAAGAGCTTATCCCCAGGATCGAACGATGGAGGAGGCCTACGGTACTTATCCGCTCGCCGTTTAGTCTGGGTGGAGGCCTGTTGCAGGGCTTGCCAAGTGTGGCTCCAAATGGTCTCTAGGTCACGGACCAAGGTTTCCACAGCAGGGACGTCGAATGCCGCAGTTAGCGAGAGGGGTGGGCGGGGATGAAGACCGTAAACCACAAAAAATGGAGAAGCCCCAGCCAAAGAGTTGTAGGAAAACTCCTCCCAGGGTAACAAACTGGCCCAGTCGTCCTGTCGAGCCGACACGAAATGGCGTAAGTAGTTCTCCAAGATCTGATTGACTTGCTCCACTTGCCCATTCATTTTAGGGTGGTAAGCAGAGGAGAAATCCAGGTTTACTTTGAACTGGGAACAAAGGGATCGCCAGAATCTGGAGACAAACTGCACCCCACGATCAGACACGATATGTCGTGGGAGGCCATGTAAACAAAAAATATGAGGGTAGCAAGACGAGACACGGAGGGAAACCCAGGTAGCGGTACAAAATGCGCCATCTTGAAGAACCGATCCACAATGACACAATGACCCAATGACGGTATTACCAGCTGATGGTGGGAGATCTGTAATGAAATCCATGGCGATATGGGACCATGGAAGACTTGGAATAGGTAGTGGTTGAAGCCCCCCCCCCACGGGCCTGAGGTGAGAAGACTTGTTGCGGGCACAGGAGCGGCACGACGAGGGGTCCTTGACATCCTTGGCTAGTTCCGGCCACCAATGGTAGCGGGCAATCAACTGCCCAGTCTTAGGAATCCCTGGTGGCCGGGGAGAGCCATGTCCCCAGTTCAGGATTCTCCTCCGAAGCGCGGGACGCATATAAGTCTTGCCCCGGGGTACCTGTCGGAGGTCTAACGGAGCTGCAGAAATCAGACGATCTGGAGGAATTATGTGACCAGGAGGTGACTCCTCACCCAAGACGTCAGAGGCTCGTGACAGGGCATCGGCCTTCATGCTCTTCTCTGCTGGGCGAAAGTGGATCACGAACGAACTGCGAGAAGAAGAGGGACCAGCGGGCCTGCCTGGGGTTAAGACACTGGGCCAGGTATGCCAGGTACTTATTATCTGAATAGATAGTAATCAGATGGCGAGCCCCTTCCAAAAGATGATGCCATTCTTCAAGGGCTAACTTAATGGCCAGCAACTTGCGGTCTCCAATGGTGTAGTTCTTCTCGGCAGAGGAGAAGGTTTTTGAGAAAAACCCACAGGTGACTGTCTTGCCCTTGGGGTCCCACTGAGAAAGCACTGCCCATGCCCCCACTGAAGATGTGTCGACCTCCAGGAAGAAAGGTTTCTTGATGTCCGGACGCGACAAGATGGGGGCAGAGGCAAATGTCGCCTTGAGCCGAGTGAACACCTCTTCGGCCGCCTGTGGCCATTGCTTCGGGTTGCCAGTCTTCTTCTTAAGGGCCACCATAGGGACCACCAGAGTAGAAAAATGCGGAATGAACTGGGGGTAATAATTGGCGAGCCCCAGGAAGCACTGGATAGCCCGAAGGCCGACTGGACGAGGCCACTTCAGGACGGCAGACAATTTGGCCGGGTCCATTTGCAATCTCTTGGCGGAGATAATGTATCCAAGGAAGGGCAGACTGGTCTGATGGAACTGACACTTCTCTAGCTTGGCATAGAGATGATTTTCTCAGAGCCGACTAAGGACCTGGCGCACATGGAGACGGTGGGACTTGGCATCCGGTGAAAAGACCAAAATGTCATCCAGATACACAATGATGCAGGAATATAAGGGATCATGAAAAATCTCATTAACGAAGCCCTGGAACACGGCAGGAGCATTGCAGAGACCGAAAGATATAACTAAATATGCAAAATGCCCGTCTCGGGTGTTAAACGTCGTTTTCCACTCGTCACCCTCTTGGATGTGGATGAGGTTATAGGCCCCTCGCAGATCCAACTTGGAGAAAATTTTGGCCCCGTAGAGGCGATCGAAGAGTTCGGTGATCAGAGACAGCGGGTAGCGGTTCTTCACTGTAATCTTATTAAGGCCGCGGTAGTCTATACAGGGATGTAGCAAGCCATCTTTTTTCTCCAAGAAGAAGAAGCCTGTTCCAGCCAGAGAAGAGGACTTACGGATGAAACCCTTCTTGAGATTTTCCTGTATATAGTCCACCATGGCCTTGGTTTCTGGTACTGAAAAAGGGTAGACCCTGCCCCAAGGAGGGCTCGTGCTGGGCAACAGGTCTATCGGGCAGTCGTAGGGACGGAGAGATGGCAGGGTCTCCGTCTGTTTTTCGGAAAAGACGTCGGAAAAGTCCTGGTACTCAGCAGGCAAACCCTGCAGGGGTTTAGAGGACGCTGAAAGTGATGAGGAGTGCACCGGGCGAGGTGCCACTAGACAACAGAGCCGGCAGTCGTGCCCCCAACGCGTGACGTTTTCCAGTCCAATATAGGAGAATGACACTGCAGCCACGGTAACCCCAACAGGATCGCTGACGAGGAGCGAGGCGGCACATAGAAGGAGATCTTCTCACAGTGGAGTGCCCCTACGCGCATTGACACTGGCTCCGTGCGGCAGCGGATGGCATCGCGCAGGACCTCCCCACTCACTGAGGAAATGAGCAGGGGCTTCTCGAGGCGAACCACTGGGAGACAAAGTTTCGACAAAAGCGTGGCATCAATGAAATTCCCGGCCGAACCGGAATCCAGGAAGGCAGGAAGTTGAACTTGCATTCCGGAGCTTGACATGATCTGCACCGAAATGGTCAGATGTGGAGAGGAACTACACACACCTAGGGATGCCTCTCCCACGAAGCCTGGGTGTGCACGTTTCCCGGCCGCGAACGAAGCGGAGAGTCCTGCTGAAAGTGCTCCGAACTGGCACAATACAGGCACAAATTCTCCGCGCACCGGCGAGACAGCTTCTGTTCCGACAGATGGGCACGGTCCACTTGCATGGGTTCCTCGCTGGAGTGCTGGGGAAGTGGCAGAGGAGGCTTCTGGAACACCGGAGCCAAGCGAGGGAGCCAGCGAGGTCAAACGGAGTCACGTTCCTGACGTAGCTCTTCCTGCCTTTCGGCGAAGCATACTTCAATACGCGTGGCCAGATGAATCAAGTCACTCAGAGACGCCGGGAGATCCTTTGCTGCCAGGGCATCCTTGACCCTGCAGGAGAGGCCCTTCTTGAAGGTCACACAAATGGCAGCCTCATTCCAGGTTAGCTCCGCGGCCAGGGTGCGGAACCTAATGGCAAAATCGCCCACCGAGGAATCCCCTTGGTGCAGGCTCAGGAGTGCGGTCTCAGCTGAAGAAGCCTGTGCAGGTTCCTCGAAGACACAGCGGAACTCCTAGAGGAAGGCCTGCAGGTCGCCCATCACCGGATCACCCCTGTCCCAGAGGGGTGTAGCCCAAGCAAGAGCCTTTCCTGAGAGCAGACTGAGCACGAATGCCACCTTTGACCTTTCGGATGGAAACTGATTGGCCATAGACCACCAGTACAGAGAAGTCTGGGACTAAGGTGGGACTTGTTAAATGACACCTTTGGCTTTCTAGTTAACTGTACAGATGAACCATTTACTAAACGTGGTGTTCTCTCAGTAGTAAACAGCATATATAATTAACTGGGATTTGTGCCACCCTTGACTGTACAAGGCAAATTTCTGTTAAGACAGTTCTCAGGGTCTACAGAGTACTGTGATGCCCTACTGCCTTCTAACAAACAGCGAAAGTGGGAATCTCGGAAAGAATCTCTACTACCGTGATGTTACACTCCAGCATCTCAGCATCTCTTGCCACAAGCAAAAGGAAAGAAATCCACATTTTCTTAGATGTATCCACTGAGACTATAGCAACTATCGCTTACTTAAAGGTAACAGACTCTTGCAATAACATTCATGTTGGATTTCTATTTGGGAAAGCCAGATTAGCTTCTAAGCCTGAACACACCATCCCTAGGCTTGAACTTTGTTGAACTCCACTAGCTGTAGAGATTGCAGACTTTATACAGCGTGAGCTAGACGTTCATGTGGATGACATTCAGCATTACACAGATAGCAAGGTTGTCCTAGTTTACATCTACAACCAAACAAAATGCTCCTATGTCTATGTCAGTAACCTTATTGAATGGATAAGGAAGTCCTTCAAACCTGAGCAATTACACTATGTTCCATCTCATCTCAATCCTGCAGATTGTGCCATCAGGCCAACATCTGTTAGTGTCTTGGTTGACAGTACAAAGAGTTCCTGCTGAGAAAAGAAACTTCTATTCAAGACGTCTTCAGTCTCCAAGATCCTGACAACGATCCAGAGATTCGTCCTGAAGAAAATACTCTTGTCACGAAGACCAAAGAGATGTCTAGTTTGAGCTGTCATCACCTTGAACATTTCTCCAAATGGCTGAAGCTTGTACGCACTATCACAAGGGCCAAGGCAGAAAATAATCTTCCTGGCTATCACCACTTCACCACCCTGGTCATAGGACATAACCAAGAAAGGGGTAGACACCAAAAACATTTCACCAAAGGTGCTTAAAAGGCTGCAGGCCAACATCCAAGATTGTCTTGAAACTACCTGTTTAGGAGTAATGGCAGTCAAGTCAGAAAGAACTTTCTAAGAACTTTTATGGTTCTATCGCCTGAACTAAGGACTGGGCATATTTGCCCTTAGACTTTTCATGTCCATCCATTTAGTTATTGTTGTGTTTTGCATTATTTTCTTTTTTGTCTTGAAGGTTCTAGAGTATATGTTGGATCCGCAGATGGACATTACTTTATAATGTTTTTAGTAAATATAGTAAAATCCTATGGATTTCTGATGGGGAGTGTGCTGTCCTACCTAACTGGGACCCATCCATTAAATGTGGATTTATGTTATGTCTATTATATGCTATGTTAATATGTTATTTTGCCACCCTGTGGTCATTGTTTGCAACTCTTTGTATGGTTATGTTGGATGATGATGTAACTCCCATACTTCTTTGCTTCATTTTAATTTTCCTGTTCTGTGAGTTCACATCCTGCCTCATTGTAGCTGTGTCTCCATTTTGTTCAGACATGTTTGCACAAAGCTGAGAAGAGAATTAGTTTTGACTTTGTTTATTTGTCCTATGTGTTCACTCAAGGTACAGTCAACAAACTACCCTGAAGCACAGTCATTGCATCTTCCTCACTGGGGCTCCACATGCTTTGGAAGGGGATTAATATAATGAGTTCACTATGTACCATTTGATTGTACAGAGACTTCTCACGCCTATCAGGGACTTCTCAAACATACATTGGTGGCAGAATACGTTGAAATTCTGTGCTTGCAAACGCGTATTTGCAACAGCACAGCCAACACATAATACAGCACATACCTGCGCCGTGTGAAACCAGTCTTACTAGTCGTAATACACTAAGCCAACTAATAGGAAGTGTAAAGTTAGAAAAGACAATGCCAGATTTATCAACACTATAAAAAATCTGGTGCATTTTAGATTGTCTAATCCAAGTTTGAATATTAGAGAGTATTAATAAATCTGCCCCAACATGTTTTGTGTCATTCTTACCAGACTTCCTCTGGTTCATTACAACCTTAATAAACTGAAGTATATTTAAATAAGAATAAATGCTTGGTATAACATTCCAACTCTCGCCTCTAGTACCCAAATCATCTAAGCCCTTCTTGATTTTATTTAACACTAGAACTACTGATGGAGTCATTTTGACTCCTTTCGTTTTTTATTTCTCTTCTGTGACTACATTTTTCAGAATTCCGGCTTGAAACTCGGTGACTTTCCTCAAATATGATGTGAAAAAAGATTTTTGTAGAGAATAAATAATTTTGGTGAAAAATTTGGCGCGTTTTTTTCAAAATTTACCAAGAGAACTACTGAAGGGAGTCATTTTGACTCCTACTATATTTTGAGGTCCTTTTGTCACTAAATGTTGCTATAAAGTTTTGTGCTTAATTTTTTCACTCTGGTCTTACTTACCCTGATGTTCATATAGATGTAGTTCAATTTACATGTCAACTTTTTACATTTTCCTTGTGTTTTACCTGCTTGTATTACTGTGTAATGCTGAACAAAATAGCTTGTTTACTCTAGGCTCTTATCTTATGCTAATGAAGGGTGGTTTTTTCTA
>JAODAL010034264.1:0-44489 GCA_025379985.1 Phyllomedusa bahiana
CCCTTTGGTTCCGATTTGCGTTGGTGGGAGAAAGCCAACATCGATTTCTTTGCTGCTTTGACGGGGAGCAGTTCCCCCCCTGTGTGACTTTGTTCGCCGAGGCAAGCAGGTGTAGAACTGGGGTGACACCGCTGTGCCCTACACATGTGGTATTGATGGAGCAGTACTTGTGGAGGCGGAGGTGGTGGTGGTGGTGGGTGGAGGAGGAGGAGGCGGACTTTGCGCAGGAGCCGACAGTTTGACAACGTGGAGGAGAAAGCGGCATCTCCTGTCAAAGTTGTTGGTGTGCCTGGGTTTGGAAGCACATTACCCAGTGGCCGTAAAGGACATGTACTGGCCCTCCCGTAGGTTACAGCTCCAGACATCGCGCTGCCGTGACCTTGGAACAAACCGATAAGCTAAAAGGACTGGCCCACCTTCTGTTCTACTATTTATGAAGTGCTGGTAATGCCTTTTGGGAAAATCAATTACGGCTTGGAACTCCCGCTCTCGGCTCGGCACAAGCCATTAGTTCTCTGAACGGTGCAGAGTCCACCATTTGGAAAGGGGGGGACTGCAGTACCAACAACTTGGACAGGAGCACGGTCAGCTTCGGCACCTTTTGGATGGTTGGGACGCATACTGTTGTCTCTTTGCAATCGCTCGCTGAACGATTTCTGGCGCCATGAGTAGCGAGGAGCAGTAGCATCTGGACTGGGAGATGAGGGCAAAGAGAAACAGCTCCCTTCTGCAGAGGTGGTGGAGCCTTGACTGCTGCAATGGCATGCGTGCCACTGACCGCTGCTGCTTCTGTTGCTGTGGCGGCAGGATGGGACCACCACTTCTGAGCCACGTTTCTCCAGGCCACCGGATGGTGACGCTTGCATGTATTGACGCAGGGCCGTGGTGCAACGTTAGCTCCCGGCCACGCTTCACTTTCTCCCCACAATTTTTCATATCCCATATTCGGCTCCTCCGGTGTCTTAGCAAAGAACTGCCACACCGCCGAGTATCGGATTTTACCGCCAAGCTCGCACTGAGTGACTACTACGCCACTGCTCGCTGAGCCCCTTGCCGCTACTTTCTTGGACCTGCGAAGCGGGTTTTTTCCCCCATGGCCGCTTGTCTCCCGACCTCACACTGCTGCTACCCTGCTGACTAAACGGCCACCAACCCACTTGCTGGCTGCGCCTGCCTGACGCGCAAGCGACGCCCTCTTCTCCTGACGATGATAAAAGCCCTTGCCTCACCGGCTCCCAAGTGGGGTTTCGGCTACATCATCTATTTGTGTTTCATCGTCACTGCTGTCCTCATACCGGCTTGGTATGCAGAGGCTGACCCCTCAACAACATGACCCCATGCCACTCTAAACTTTATACTTTGCCGCCTACTGCAAGAAGCAGGGGATATTGCCCCATTTCTTCGCTGCCAAGTATTTTGCTGACTTCCTCCTCAAATTGTTCATCCCGTATATAGTGGCGCTGAGCCAGACCACATAGTAGAAACTCTGGCTGAGGAACAGGATGGGACAGAGGCGGGTTAAGGACAGGTGAGGGCCGCTGCCCCGCTCCGGGCCATGACAAATAAGGGTTGTGTCTGACGTTCCCACCGACTCTTGGCTGGGGTTGTCAGATGTCATCTGGGAGGAAGTGATGACCTAGTCAACCAATCAAGAACCTTTGGGTTGCTAGTCAGCACAGGGCGCTAGATGACAGCGGCAGTTGTGGCCTCACCGATTTGACCCCTGCTGCACGTCCCCTTGCTGTGTGCGACCTGGGCCTGGAATGTTTGTGCCTCTGCCACTCGCAGGTGAAGAGCCTGCCACCTCTCTTCCGACATACTTTTGTTCTGAAATGTACAGACACTGTTTGATGAAGATATCTTATATGATAAATACACCCCTGTATTTATTCCAAATGAACCCAGTAACAAGCTTGGGTAACCCTTGGATATAAATTGCGCTCCACAAATGGGCAGGAAAAATTGACTTTGGATATGAATTATGCTACAGAATTTCTTCTGTGGTGGTGAAAAAGAAAGTTTATTTTACTGAGTACAACTGCAGAAAAATACTTAGTTAAACCCCCCGGATGTAAATTGTGCCAAACAATTGAGCAACCACAAACTACGAGCTTTGTAGCGTGTTACAATGGCGCGTTTTTTACACTACACACAACAGAAAAAATTGTAATTAACCTTCGATTGTGAATTATGCTACAGGAAAAATTTATTTTTTGGCGGTGAAAGATGGTTTATTTTAGTCACCATAGCAGAAAAACAACGCTTAATTAACCCCTGGATGTAAATTGCACCAAACAATTGAGCAACCACAAACTACTGGCTTTGTAGCGTGTTACAATGGGGTGTTTTTTACGCTACACAACAAGAGAAAAAATTGTAATTAACCTTCGCTTGTGATAATGCTACAGGGGAAAAATTTATTTTTTGGCGGTGAAAGACGGTTTATTTTAGTCACCACAGCAGCAAGGCAACCCTTAATTAACCCCTGGATGTAAATTGCGCCAAACAATTGAGCAACCACAAACTACTAGTTTTGTAGCATGTTACAATGGTGTGTTTTTTACGCTACACAACAAGAGAAAAAATTGTAATTAACTTTCGCTTGTGATTTTTTGCTACAGGAAAAATGTATTTTGGGCGGTGAAAAAGACGGTTTTTTCTTTTAGTCCCACGCAGCAGAACAATGCTTAATTTAAAACCCTGGATGTAAATTGCACCAAAGAATTGAGCAGCCAAAAATGAAGTGGTATTTGTATTGTAAACAAGCTGTTTCTTTAAATGAATACAACAGGAACAGGCTTAGATCCCCCTTGGATATTATGTGCTGTGAGCAGATAGCATTAAAATGTATATGCAGCTGCACTGGAGCACACTGGATTCAGATCCAATACCCCACAAAATCAGAAATAGAACGTTAAGAGAAGCAGTTCTGAGACAAGCTGAGACACCCCCCAAAAATCGCTGTATAAAAATCAGTTCTTCAGTAAGAGCTATTACAAAGCAGCCGCGGCAGCACCTTCCCTAATAAGTAAGTGAGAGGAGTGTGAGTGCCAGCGTCGCGCCCCGGATTTATTTTAGTGCGGTGACGTCACAGAATCCCGCCGGTCTCTGATTGGCTTCATCTCTGCACATGTCATTGCAGGCTATGCCCTTCTTCCTCCCAGAGTGCTTTGCCCCATGTAACGCCATGTGCTTGCAGCCATTTTATCAATCAAAAGCACACTTCGTTCACCCGAAGTACCCAAAAGTTCGACTTCGTTCAGAATCGAAGTTTTCCTGAAATTGTAAACGAATTCCACTTCGTTAGAATCAATTCGCCCATCTCTAATCATAGTTGATTTTATGATGATTTTATGATGATGACCAATATTGGTTAAATTTTACTTCAACTTGAATGTGAAGCACAATGCTAGTTATAACTAGAGATGAGCGAACCCTAAAAAGTTCGCATTCGAGTCGAACCTCGAACTTTGAGAAGTTTGGTTTGAAGTTCGAGTCGAGTCGAAGATGTTCGGGTTAATTTTTATACCCATACAGTTGAGGAGAAGCTGTAATTACTATCCATAACAGTACATAAAAAAAAATGATACACTGTGCGCCTCCATAACACATAGAATATCATTGGTAGTGTATGTTACGTGCCTCCGTGTGCAATGCGCCTTGATAGGCGCATTACAAACACCACCAACGATATGCTATGTGCCGCAATTTGCGCAATGCGCCTTTTTAGGCTCATTATGTTTACTATGCAACATATACCTGATGCCGGATTTTTGAGAGGATCATACATTCAAGTGCACTTTACACTGATTTAATGCACCTAAAAACTATTAAAATAGCGTGTCAAACGCGATGTAGAACGCAAACATTTACTTGAACGAACAGTAAAATGTTCAGTTCGGCTCAAGTTCTTGAACTACACACCTGTGGTCTGTATAATGAACGTCTGTCATTCTGTTAGATTAACCAACAATTTTGCAATCATTTATCCAATCTGTAAATACCGTCAGGTGCTAGACTAGAAAAAGTCATAGATCAAGGATAAAAAAGAGTTTAATTCAAGAAAAAAAAAGCACAACACAGATGAGTAATCCTTCATTTACAGTAATTCAGCCAATAGACAGTGATCCGGAGTCTATTTTTTGTACAAGATAAGTATTTGATTTTTGTTAAGGGCAAGCTATTCTATGGGAAATAACACAGTGTACTTGTACAGATCAATATTGGGACTAAGAAGTCTATCAGCCATTTCCTGCTGGTTAACGGATAGCCAGCAGCAAGAGGTCAATGTTTCTGTAACAGAGTCTTTGTGAAGTCTAAACAGCGGTAGTTATAGCATATCGGTAGGACAAGGAGTGTTAAGTTTTTCTCTTTCCAGCTATCATCACATCTGAGCATGAGCTCAGTGGTCCCTTGCAGCGCAATGAATGTAACAGACGCGGCTTAAAATATGTAGATAATTATTTGAGACTTGGAGTTTTGAATGTTCTTGCACTTATGGCTTTAAAGGTTCATTAACTCTTTGTCATGGTAAAAAGTAAATATACTAACGACCTGTCTCTTCATTATAGTAATTGTCTCTTTGCTGGAGTAGCTGGTAGTGAAAATGAATGCACTGAGGATATGAAGTAGTTGCATTACAAAATTATAGGAACTGATGATTCTTAATGTGAACCTGTCACATTGAACCTGCTATCAGATCTGCTGGTAGCATGTTATAGAGCAGTAGGAGCTGAGCAGATTACTATATATTACTTTGTGTAAAAAGATTCAGTAGAAGTTGCATTTTATTCATGTCAATCCCTGCTTATTCTGGGTTAACCCCTTCCTGCCGGACGGTCATAAAAACTTGGCTCTAATTTTTTTTTTCCCCCTTGTCTTTTGAAAGGCACAACTTTTTTATTTTTCCACCTACATAGACACCTGAAGGCTTTTATTTTGCGGGATAAGATGTAATTTCTAATGGTGTTATTCATATTACTATAGGATATACTGGGGAATGGCAAAAAAATTGTAAGTGGGGCAAAATGTGAAAAAAAAACATACTTGCGCCATGTTTGTGGGAGTTTTTTTTTTTTTTTACGGAGTCATTCGTTGGTAAGAACTATGTGTTCTATGTATTCTACAGGTTGATACATATACGGCAATCCCAAACATTTAGGGTTTCCGTTATGTTTTGGTATCGTAAAAAAATTCCAAACATTTTCTATTTTTGAAATCTGCGCAGTGGCGCCATTTTGTGCGTCCAATAACTTTTTTGTACTAACACCTACGGATTTCAGTGGGGGTGAATTTTTTGCAGGCTGAAGTGTACGTTTTATTGCTAGCAGTTTGGAATGTATGCGACCTTTTTTTATCACTTTCATTCCAATTTTTATGGGACATGAAATAACCCAAAAAAAAAACAATTTTGGCATTTGGAATTTTTTTTCTTCTACGGTTTTCAGCGTATGGGATAAATTATGTTTTATTTTTATAGATCGGACTTTTTTGGACACAGTGATACCAAATCTTATTATTTTAATTTTTTTTTTTATTTGTAAAATGACTAAAGGGGGTGATTTGAACTTTTAAAACTTTTTTTTTTTACACTTTAAAACTTTTTTTTTTACTGTAACATTGAGTCCCCTTAGGGTGCTTCATAACTAGGGAGCGTGGTCGTTAATACAGCCTAATGCATTGCATAGACAATGCATTAAGGTGTACCAAGATGGCGGTTTCCCCACTTCCTGCCTGGGGCCGGAAGTGGGTAAATTCATGTTCAGCCATCGGAGTGAAGAACGGTGCATGGCAAACCTTTTCATTCAGGGGTTGAACAGCACAGGCGGGAGGCAGCGCCCCCCTGCGCTGTAACTGCAATTAGCCGCTAACACCCAGTGGCTGTGAAGCGGGATCACAGCGCGACGTACTCATACCTCATAGGTCGGTAAGGCGTTAAAGGAGTCTAGTGGGAGGTGATATCATTGATTGGCAGTTATCACTATATACACTCACTGGCCACTTTATTAGGTACACCATGCTAGTAACGGGTTGGACCCCCTTTTGCCTTCAGAACTGCCTCAATTCTTTGTGGCATAGATTCAACAAGGTGTTGCAACGATGCTCAATTGGTACCAAGGGGCCCAAAGAGTGCCAAGAAAATATTCCCCACACCATGACACCACCACCACCAGCCTGAACCGTTGATACAAGGCAGGATGGATCCATGCTTTCATGTTGTTGACGCCAAATTCTGACCCTCCCATCCGAATGTCGCAGCAGGAAATCGAGACTCATCAGACCAGGCAACGTTTTTCCAATCTTCTACTGTCCAATTTCGATGAGCTTGGGCAAATTGGAGCCTCAGTCTCCTGTTCTTAGCTGAAAGGTGTGGCACCCGGTGTGGTCTTCTGCTGCTGTAGCCCATCTGCCTCAAAGTTCGCCGTACTGTGCGTTCAGAGATGCTCTTCTGCCTATCTTGGTTGTAACGGGTGGCTATTTGAGTCACTGTTGCCTTTCTATCAGCTCGAACCAGTCTGCCCATTCTCCTTTGACCTCTGGCATCAACAAGGCATTTCAGCCCACAGGACTGCCGCTCACTGGATGTTTTTTCTTTTTCGGACCATTCTCTGTAAACCCTAGAGATGGTTGTGCGTGAAAATCCCAGGAGATCAGCAGTTTCTGAAATACTCAGACCAGCCCTTCTGGCACCAACAACCATGCCACGTTCAAAAGGCACTCAAATCACCTTTCTCCCCATACTGATGCTCGGTTTGAACTGCAGGAGATTGTCTTGACCATGTCTACATGCCTAAATGCACTGAGTTGCCGCCATGTGATTTGCTGATTAGAAATTAACTGTTAACGAGCAGTTGGACAGGTGTACCTAATACAGTGGCCGGTGAGTGTACATGCTCATACAAGGAAAGCTGTTAATCACTGATAACACCGCCCACTGGACTCCTTATCCTGGAATAAGCAGGGATCTCAATAAGTAAAATACAAGTTCAACTGAATGTTTTTGCACAAAGCTGTTCAGTATATCATTCTGTTTAGCTCTTCTTGCTCTATAACATTCTACCAGCAGATAAGATAGCATGTTCCATGGGACATGTTTCTTGCTAATCAATTAGAAATAATGTAATCAACTTTTCACTTGGAAACCCTTCTGACAAAAGAAGTCAACCTTGTCAACTGGTTGATTGGAGATTTGGATACTGTGAAACTCACATTCGTTTGGCCGCCATCTTGGATCATCCATGAGATTAACCAGCTTACTTTAGCGGGATCGCCGCTCTTCTGGTCAGTGGTTATGGCACACGGTAAGTACGGCACTTGGACCACACAATACATTTTTAAGACTGGCCTCAGCCAGTTTTATTCAGGCACAGGAATAATGTACAGGAACAAATTAAAACAAATCAGTTAGTTTGACCACTAACTGTAACTCTTGAGAGACCCTCTCTAACATGACCTGGTTCTGAAATCCAGCACCACCAAAACTCATGTCCTAAAGGTAGTCCGGTCCGATGGGGATCCCCCTCAAGTCTGGGGGAAAGAGCCTCCTTTCCGGTCCATGCTGCTACCAATTCCCAGGTAGATGCCCAAACCCCCTGTTACCTGGAGCAGAGGCTTTTTATAAGCCTCCAGAACTTGCCAAAAACCTGTCGGGAACAGGGAGAGGCACCACCCAAAAGTTGTCTACTCAGAAAAGAGCCGACCCAGAAACCCAAAACTAACTATACATGTCCCAAACCCTTACTGTGGAAAAAAACAACTGATCCCCCTACCCCCCCAAGGCAGGTAACCTTGGTGGGTTTTGTTTGGGGTTTATCCTGCCTGCTCCCTAGTGGCAGAAACCTTTGACTGCAAGGTTTTCTTTCTTTTTTACAAGATTTAGAAAGAAATTTTTGATATTCAAACTTTTTAAATTCCTCTGTATTTCTCTTTTATTGGGTAGAAGTTTATCTGGTTTTAGTGGGGGAATCCCTTTTGTAAATTTTTCCCATAAAAAAATTACACCCCAGTTCTATTCAAGTGAATCAGTATTATATGGCCCAAAATTTTTGTGATTTGTAAATCGGTTTTAAAAAAAACAATATAAAAACCTATGAGAAAGAGTTGGGGGGGGGAATCCGAGCATCTAAAATGCGCTCATGTGCCCTTTTTTGTTAAATTCTTTTTTTGTATTATTATTATTATTATTTTATTTTTTTATTTTTTTATTATTATTATTTAATATTTTTTATTTTTATTTTAAAAAGGCCATTGATTCCTGGCACTGAACTTTTTGAGGGGGGTTTACTTTTACATAAGTAAAGTGAGTACAATAATAATGATGAGTGATTACAATTTGCCAACAGAGGGGAGGGGGGCCTGCCGCGAGGGTTTAAATCCAAGGGGGGGGAAGAGCAGGGGGTGGGGGCAGACTTTTTTTGGGGTTGTACGTGGCAGGGGTTATTGTAGGTTATGGGGCAACCCTGAAAAAAAGGGGTTTTCAGGTTGCTTTTAAAGCTGGTGAGAGGGGAAAGAGAGTTAAATATGTTGGGGCAGTGATTCCAGAGTGTGTGGAAGCACGGGGAGAATTTGGAGATGGTTTTTGAGGAGTGTAAGAAAGAAAGAGAAAAAAGGCTGTGGGGAGGGGAGTTTTCTTGAGGGAAGATATTGGAGATTAAGGAGAGATGTATGAAGGGGGGGTTTATGGAGTGCCTTGTAGGTCAGGTTAGCAACTTAAAACCAAATTCGCGGGGCAATTGGTAGCCAGTGAGGGATTGGCAGAGGGGAGAGGCAGAGGAGTAGCGAGGAGGAGGTGGTAGATGGGCAGAGAGTTGAGGTGGTTTGAAGGGGAGCAGAGGTTTGTGGGAGGCCACAGAGAAAGGGGTTGCGTAGTTAGGGGGAGGGTTTAAAAAGGGGTGGGTGAGCATTTTTGGGGGTGTCGAAGTTGAGGAATGAGGGGGCGAGAGATATTTTTCAGGTGGAAGCAGCAGGCAGAGGTGGGGTTTTTGGGTGTGTGGTTTGAAGGACAGAGGGAAATAGAGGATTAACCCCAAGGGAGCAGATTGCAAAAGGTGAGAGTGACGCCGTTGCTTTATAGAAAGGGGTCAGGTGGAGGGATAGGTGGGAGGGGGAAAGATGTATTATTTTTTCTTTTTTTTAAATTTTTTTTAAAAAAAAACATGAAGGGTTTTAAAGAAAAAAGATCTTCCCGGGGGGGTGATTTTCCTTTACACTGTATTAATTTTCGAAACTGCTGCACAAAATAAATTTTTTCCAGGAGAAATCCCCTTTTTGGGCCTAAGAATTAAATTTACAGCAAAGGCTTCCATTGCTGCCATTTTTTTTTGGTTTTTTACTTCTTGCCCCAGGTAAGGAAGTAACCGCCCCTCTTTTTACCCAATGAAATTTTTTATACAATTTTCAATAGGGTTAAAAAAATTTGGCCCTAGTAGTCAAACACTTAGGGAGGACTAAAAAAGCAAAATAAAAAAAAAAAAGCTTTAAAAAAAATTTAAACGACCCCAATTTTGCAATTCTCCCCCTTAAAAGTGGGGCCTGTAATTGGCATCATAGGTAGACCTCAACTAGAGGGCAAAATGAGAAAACAAATCCCAAAAATTAAATTTTTGATTTTGGGAAAGAATTTTTTGCAAATTATGGTGGAAATAAGTATGTTTGGTCCAATGACAAAGTTATCTATATCAATATTTTGCTATATATCCTTTGTTCTTTCGGCAATAGCAGAAGGTCAGCATTTATTGAAATACGTATATAGTCATGCACACCATATAAATGGTATGTTCATAGACGGGTGCTCAGGTCTGTAAAGGACTGGAACGCACCTATGTGTCAAACATAAAAAGGAGTATACACGGACACAACAATTAATATGCGAAAAAAGTACTAGAGACCGGCCCCGGGGTGTTGGGGGATATGTCCCCGGCTCCCGGTGGCTGCGCAGTTGGTTTCAGGCGCTGTCAGCGGAAGCACGCAGAGCCACTAGCCCCTCCGCCCTTCCGCTGATCTACCCGCAGGCTGAACGCTTAGGCCTCCAGCCTGCCGGGCCCCCAGCGGGCGCCGGCCCCTACTGCTGACGTAGGCACGCGGGAGGTGACGTCACTTCACCAGGCCGCCTATGCAGGGCGGGCAGTACGAGCCGGCTATATGGAAGGCAGCACGGTGTTGCGGGCCCACGGGACCTGTCCAGGAGCGGGGAGCCGGTGAGCGGGGAGCAAGGTAAGTGATTGTGATGGTTTTTTTTTTGTTTTTTTTTTTTGCTTTTTAAATACCTAATGGGGGACTCTGTGACTACTATGGGGACACTGGCTGAAAGGGGGCCTGGCTACTATGGGGGGGGACACTGCTACTCGAGTTAGGGCGGGCCCTGGCTTCTATGAGGGGACGCCTGGTTGACTAAGGGGGCCCTGGCTACTATGAGGGGACACTGCTACGGGGGCCCTGGTACTATGGGGGGGACTCATGGGCTCTAATGGGGGCCCTGGCTACTATGGGTCGGACACTGGTAACGGGGGGCCATGGCTATATGGGGGGACACTGGCTAAGGGGGGCCCTGGCTACGATGGGGGGGACACTGGCTAAGGGGGGCTCTGGCTACTATGGGGGGGACCATGGCTAAGGGGGGCGCTGGCTACTATGGGGGGGACAATGGCTTAGGGGGCTCTGGCTACTTTTGGGGGGGCCACTGGCTGAGGGGGGCCCTGGCTACTATGGGGGGGACACTGGTCTAAGGGGGGGCTCTGGCTACTATGGGGGGGGCGGGGACAAGGGCTAAAGGGGGCCCTGGCTACTATGGGGGGGACACTGGCTAAGGGGGGCTCTGGCTACTATGGGGGGGGGGACACTGGCTAAGGGGGGCCCTGGCTACTATGGGGGGGACACTGGCTAAGGGGGGCTCTGGCTACTATGGGGGGGACACTGGCTAAGGGGGGCTCTGGCTACAAGGGGGGACTCTGGCTAAGGGGGGCCTGCTCTTTGAGGGGAGCGACACTGGCTAAGGGGGGGGCTGGCTATATGGGGCGACACTGGCTAATGGGGGGCCTGGATACTATGGGCGGACACTGTAAGGGGGGCCTGGCAGGCTATGGCGGGACACTGGCTAAGGGGTGGCCCCTGGCTACTATGGGGGGACACTGGCTAAGGGGGGGCTCTGGCTCTGGCTACTAGGGGGATGGGACAACGGGCTCAGGGGGGGCTCTGGCTACTAGTGGGACACTGGGTAAGGGGGGGCCCTGGCTACTGGGGGGATTGCTGGCATGAGAGGGGGACAGTTGGAGCTGGAAGAGGGGGCTGGCTACATAGGGGGGACACTGGTACAAAGGGGGGGTCCCTGGCTAATAGTGGGGGAGGACTGCACTACAAAGGGGGGGGCTCGGCTAAGTAGGGAGAGGGGCTCTGGCTACTGGTGGGCGGACCCACTGTAACTAGGGCGGCTCTTGACGTTCCTAAGAGGGGAATGGTACTGGGCACTGACACTACTAGGGTGGGTAGAGACTGGCTATACATAGAGGGGCCATTAGGCTAACTACGTGGGGGCCTCGGTGCGCACAAGAGCAGGGGGCCCATGGCTGTCCAACTATTAGGGGAGCCCTCGCTACTTACATAGGGAAGCCTGGACTCATCGCCTACATGGGGGGCCTCGCGCTAGCTTATACTAGAGTGGTGAGTGGCTACCTGTGCTACCTACTGTGGGAGCGCCCTTGAGCTATCAAGGGGCGAGGGGAGCCTGGTACCTCAGGGGCACAGCTCTGGCAATCTAAGGGGTGTCCTGACTACCTGACAGACGGGGGCCCTTGCTACTACCTACAATGAGGGCACCCTGATATATGACGTTACTATAGGAGGCCGACTGACTACAAGGGTGGGTTAATGCTCTACCCAACATGGGGGAGGGGCCCGGACAGTTCGTGGGGGGAGATTTGGATATCCTTCGGGAGGCCCCTGACTACAAAAGGTGGGTGTAGTCTGTGGCTAGCCATACAGGGGGCCCTGGTGCAAGTTACAAGCCGGGACGGTTCTGGCTACCTTGATCAGAAAAGGGTCCTGAACTACGCGCTCAACGGGTGGGGTATACGTAGGTGTAGACATGAGAGTACAATAAGGGGGCGTGCTGACTACCTACACAGAGCACTAAAAGGGCGGGGGGCGCGTGCCCTGACTTCGTCTGCGCTACACTATAGACTAAAGGAGGGCACCCTACCTAATCGGTCTCCTGGTTAGTGATGAGACTACCTAAAGTGGGTAGACTGTCAACGTAGATGGCTGTCTGAGGATGTGCACTATGATATAGCCTAAAGGAGACCCCTTTAACTGGTTGTTATGTAGTACCCTAAAACAGACCGCACTGTCCTTACTGTGTCTATGTCATATACTACACCACTTGAAAGGGAGACACTTCTAAGATAGACCTGATTATGGTACCCTCTAAAGTGAGGCCCCCTAAACGTGCTTGAATGCCTATTTAATGATGAGGGACCCTAAATACCTACAGCTTAGACCTTACTGGGGGAAACCACCTACCTACAGCCTAACTTAACTGGGGTCCACCAAACTAACTGTGAGCCTATCAACTTGCATAACTGGGGCCTGCTTATCTACTGGGGGCTTAATTTACCGCTACCCACCTGTGGCTAGGTACACACCCAACCTACCTTAGGGGCCTGGCCTAGCAACTTATCCAGC
The DNA here is from genome assembly GCA_025379985.1 of Phyllomedusa bahiana. Classification (NCBI taxonomy): domain Eukaryota; kingdom Metazoa; phylum Chordata; class Amphibia; order Anura; family Hylidae; genus Phyllomedusa; species Phyllomedusa bahiana. The sequence goes on from JAODAL010034264.1 coordinate 12,676, forward strand.
GGGTGGCTACCTACCTTAAAAAAGGCCCTATCTAGTTACCTGGGCCTCTCCCAACTCCAAAGCCTTAGGATACTAGGCTTGTACCCGTCTCCACCCCTGGGTAGTTTATTACAGAGCGTGGGGAATAGGTAAAGAAATTCTGGAAAATTGAGGGATTCTAAGATATTTTTGTGTAATTTCTGCAGGGATGAGTTGTGGCCGGGACAAGTCAATCATGCGGGTGTGGAACGATGGCAGAAGAAAAGGGAATCGGAACGACTCATGAGAGAAGAGAACGGACTAGGACGTCTCTGGTGAGTACTGACATCCAAGGGTTATTTTTTTATATTGTAATGTGATGGGATGACCTTAGCAGGTGTCTGTACCATCTATGGGTTCTTATATGGCGGTGTTGTTGGTTATACTGAGCTTGGTTGTCTGACATCACTATTGTGGTCTCTATATGGTGGTTGTTGGTTGTAGATTAATACACTGAGTGGTGTCTGACCTCTATTGTGGTCTCTATATGGTGGTGTTGTTAGATTATACCTGAGGAATGGTGTCTGACCTCTATGTGGGTCTCTATATGAGCGAGTGTTGTTTTGTTGTATACTGAGCTGGGTGTGTCTGTCCTCTATGTGGTCTCTATATGAGCAGTGTTGTAAGGTTATTACCTGAGCTGTTGTCTGACCCTCTATGTGGTCTCTATATGGTGGTGTTGTTAGGTTATACTGAGATGGTTGTACTGTCCACTATGTTGGATCTACTATATTATGGCGGTTGTTGTAGGTTATACTGGACTGGTGGACTGGACCTCTATGGTGACATAATCTCACCAAAAAATTGGGAATTATCGCAAAGAGACAAAGGAGTTGAGACTTTTGATCTCTTTATTACTATTTGCCATATAGGCAAACTTAAATGCTTCTATCAGTTCTCTATCTATTAAACACTTAAAACGTAACTTTTTATTATATTCTAGAACTCTTAAACTCTATACACACTATTTAAAAATATCCTGATTCTATCCGCTCATCATTAACCTTTTTGCTTCTGAAAGAAGGAATTAACTCCCTTTCTATCATCAAGTTGGTGGAACCCCAACTATTAACAGGAGAGCTATTATCTATAGCAAAGTACTAGCTTCGCTTAAGGGATCCAATGCCAAACTACTTGGGCAGTCGTCCCTATCGCATATGACACAGAACAAATAAGGCCCCCTGTGACACCCTGCAGCAGGTGACACTTGTGAACAGAGGTGAGAGATTGCACAAATTTAAAACGTCATGCCTGACCTATCAACTCGCGAACATGTTTTGCCAGCTAACCTGGCTTTTATCAAGGACTTATGAGGTTCCGCATCACATGCTGGTCTTGAGGTGTATCAGCTATATCTTGTTGTAGATCATGGAACTAGCAGGTTTGAAAGGTGAAAAAGACCCCATTCAGGTGCATCACAATTTAGCAATCAGTCGACATCCAGGCATTAGAAGCCCTCACGCACACCCCTCGTCCGCGACGGCGTAGACGCTGTGACACTACCTTAAGACATGGTCTCTGCTAAGAGAGCTGCCACCATGCTCTCATGAGTGCCTGAGAACAATCACCACTTCAGTCGAGAAGTCGCACTCCATTCTCGATAGAGACAGGGCGCGTGCAATGAGCCCAATCTTAACCGGTAATGCCGTGTGCCTAATGCACAGACACTCCGCAGAACTAGAAAACAAGCTCATCAACGCGCGGGTGGACTGTGATGGCAGGATTCCATGCGTCTCACTTTCTTCCATCCGAGTGAGAGTTGCTAGACATGCGTGAATACTCACTCCGATGATAATATCCTAGAAGCAGACACGTTAGGCGAAGATAAGACTTAGAGACAAGCACATACGTCACAAGAGTTGTGAGCGTTTTTTTTGTGTTAGTGATTGTTTGTAGTTCCCCCTCTTTCCATCTCCAACAGCGCCCCTTCCTCCCACATCCCCCGTGTGCAGAACTTCGCTCTGCCCCACCTTCTTTGACCCTATACGTTTTGTACCTCATTGTCCCTGTAAGGATCTTGTTGAATTGAGTGGACAGGTCTAGCGCACATCATGTGGAGGCCCACGGTTTCTATTTACAAATTAGGGCATGCATGTATATGAGAGGTACTGTTTTGCAAGGGGCTCCTATTGCATGTAATGTACTCCTGTATGTAAGAGAGTTATTGTCCTGCTTGCGCGGCGCTGGTCTAGTGCGAGGCTAAGGACTGCAGCTAGGACTGCTGATGGCATTTGAGGTTACTGGAGTTCTTAATGCTCCCATTGTTGATATGGTGGATTGAATGGCTAGCTGTGAGCTGTAGGAGATATCTTTCAATGGGGACTTGTGAGGTCAGCTTGTGAGGAGGGAGGAAAGGGCTAGCCACGTATGAAGCCTGTCAGTATTATTAAAATGCTCGGATGAATAATTACGCATGTGGAAAGAGAGAAATGTAGGTTTGCTCGCGAGAGATCATGTATTCTTGAGACAATACTTATACATGCAGTTGGAACATGTATTTATGGGGCCTGCAGGCTCTATTGGATTGAATATGCATAATTACATACAATAGGAGAAGAGCTATATGGGGAAGATAATATGGACCGTGGTCTATTGTACAGTGGAGATTATATTCCCAGATGAATATGCATATAGATATTGAGAAGAGAGGGGCTTATGGGAAATTGAGAAAGTGGCAGTGTGCTGTGTAAATTCGCGTGATACCCTCGTCTGTCCTGTAGTTACATCTGGGTAGAGGCACGCTAGAGAGTGGCAATAAATATGAGAGATGTGAGATGGTAGGCCCCATCAAGTCAGGGCTGAGGTGTTGTTGGTGCAGTGATTGGCACGGCAGTACGGTATAAATAAGATGGGGACGCAAGCCCTTTATGGAGATGGCCGAATTTGACTGAAGGTTGTTGGCTTTGGCTCATGAGGCATGGTGGCAGCTTTGCAGGGCATGTTATTGAGTGTGCTGAGTGCGCGCGGAAGGGGGACGTTGGGCTTTATGTGGTTCTCTGATGGCTAATTGGTGAGCACTGAATGGGGTGTTTACTAACATGATATAAAAGAAGTGAGCTCAGACCAAATGTGATCGGACCCTCTAAGCCTTGTAAAGCCAGGTTAGCTGCAAAAAGTCGGTGACGGTCAGGCATGACGTTGTAATTGTGGATCTCTCCACCTCTGTCTACAGTGTCACTGCTGAGGGGTGTCACAGGGGCCTTATTTGTCTGTGTCTATGAGATTGGACGACTGCCCAAGTAAGTAGTTGGTTGGGATCCCTTACTGAAGACTAGTAACTTTGCTATAGATATAAGGGCTCTCCTGTTAATAGGTGGGGTTCCACCAGCTTGATGATAGAAGAGAAGGGAGTAATTCCCTCTTTAGAGCATAAAGGGTTAAATGATGAGGTTAGAGATCAGGTTTTTAAATAGTGTGTATAGAGTTTAAGAGTTAGATATAATAAAAGTTCGTTTTAGTGTTTTATAGATAGTGAACTGATAGGAGTTTAAGTTTGCCTTGCAAAATATAAATATAGTCCTCTATGTGGTCCTCTATTGTGGTGTGTTGTGGTTATACCTGAGCTGGTGTCTGACCTCTGTGGATCTCATATGGCAGTGTTGTAGGTTATACCTGAGCTGGTGTCGGACCGCTATGTGGTCTCTATTTGTTGTAAGTTTTATTGGCGCGGGTATAGTGGCAGCATACACTTGTTCCTGATTGTAAGAGTGAGGGAACACCTGACCCTGTGATAGGAGTCACACTTTTCTTTCTTGCTGGTGTTTATTTATAAGGTGGTGAGGTGCGTGACCAAGGAAACGTGGCGGGGGATATTGTATGTGGTAGGTGGGGGGGATATGGATGGAAGTACTTAGCCCTGTGTCTATCGATTTGTTAGACTGCAAATGTGTAACTACATTGTACTACCACCATACAGTTTTGTTTTGCACACTGTATTATGTGCGTAAAATGGGCGCATTTATGTCTGAGAGGCCGGTAATATTTTAATGTACAGTAGGGTGGGCCCCCGAGATCATTTCCCCTGTGGGCCCCAGACCCCCCAGTCTGACACTGTGTAAGGCTGCAAAATGTGGAGCTGAATCTGGAAGACAATGAGTGTCAGTGGTCAGCGCTGGATAATGAGGCATAAGGTGTGCAGACGAGTCAAAAGGACATCCGGGGGACCAGCAAGGCAGCTGATAACAAGTTCAAACATGTGCCATTTTACTACAGGTAATGTATTGGAGAGGCACCGAGAGGGGCCTCTAAAGCACAGAGAAGTTGAGCAGAGATCTGTGAAGGCAGAGCCTGAGAATCTTGCTGTTGTTTGTAGGTGACCTCAAATACTTATTTTCCACATTATTCGTGCAATAAATGTTCGTTTCCAAATCAGACAATGTGATTTTATGGATTTGTTTTCTCATTTTGTCTCTCATAGTTGTGGTAGACTATGATGTCAATTACAGGTCTCTCTCATCGTTTCTAATGGGTAAGAACTTGCACAATTCGGTGGCTGACTATATTACTTTTTTTTCCCCACTATATATTATAAGTTAAATCCCCCCCTTTTTTCCATTTTACAAAAAAAAAATAATAAAAAAAAAAAGTTACACATTTTTGGTATCGCCATTAAAAAAAACTCAGATCTATTAAAATTAGCATTTTTTACACGTCGCTAAAAAACGACTGTACCTGGAATAAAAGTGACCCAAAAAAATTTGCTCTATCCCAAAATTTTTCCCAAAATAAAAAGTACACTTCAGTCGCAAAAATGCCCTCCTCACCGTCTTTAAAAAGGAATGCAAAAAATTTTTGGTCGCAGAAAAGGGGGCCTGCGGGGCAAGTTTTTTAAAAAGAAAAAAGCTTGGTTTTTTTTTCGACATAACAGTGCTTTAATATTTGATATTACTGAAATCATTTCAACCTGCAGAATACAGAGAACATATAACTTATACCAGATAGTGAACACTGAAAAAAAAACCTGCAAACATGGCACAAGTATGTTTTTTCACATTTTGACCCACTTAGAATTTTTTTGCGGTTTACCAGTATACTTTATGGTACGGTGAATGACACCATTAGAAAGTACATCTTGTCCCACAAAATAAAAGCCCCCATATGTCTGTGAAGGTGGAAAATAAATCAGTTATGGCTTTGGAAGGCGGGGAAGGAAAAAACGAACGTGTTAACCAAAAAAAGCACTCGGTCCTTAAAGGGTTAATAATGGTGACCATGCAAGCAGTGCACCAAGTATCTTCTCCTGTGAAAATTTTTACATTCATATCTATCCAATACCTAGGGCCCTTTGAGTGGAGTACAAAAGGGCCTGCTAGGTGGTCACCTTGCACAGTTCGAATATTTACTACTGCATTCTCAGAGATCATATGAATGTAGGTTGTCTCATGAATTTAAGAACTATCATTCAAATGCACCTAATGAAAACACATCCTACATACTGGCAAAAAAATGAAGAGGGGAAAAAGACACACCCCCTTTTTTGACAACATGGGTGGCAGGCTATCATTCCCACAACACAAATAGGTTTCTTAGGCTGTGGAGTTATCATGTTCTGACTACGGAGGTTGTATGGTAATAAATATGAAACATTATTTACAGGCAATTAAGCCAACAAGAAGATGCCTTAATTTTACAGTAGAATTGAACATTAATTATTTTATTTGCTGTTTTAATTCACACGTAGGACCAGCTCTTTCTTAAAAACTTCAGTTTTTCTCGACACCACGAACGACTGAGATTGTAGGCATTAGGTTTTTTGGAAAAAATGCTGAAAATCACTATGGACAATTTTAGGTTGTCATTAAAAGGGGTTGTTCACAAATTAAAATTCATCTTACCTTAGCCCTTTTTCTTTTAATTTCGGGGATTTTACTGGCTCTACTGGGCTGCATAGAAGCCAGGTCTGAAAGGTAAGCAAAGTGGGGACCTTCAAGAAGATTAAAACGGGTTCTTAGCTATAGGACCTGAGGGGCAAATGACCCATAGAAGGGGGAATATCTCAGAATTGGTAGGAAAACTGTTAATGGAAACATTTGCAAATGACTTGTTTTGGAAGACCTTTAACATAAAAACAATCTTGTAGTGAGACAACCCCTTTAAGAAAACTGATTTACCAGGTCTATTAGTGGTAAAGTAGATTTTTAGACTTTGTTTGTAACCTTTGAAAATGCAGCAACTGTAAGAAATTTTTTTAATTTGGGATAAATGATGGAAAGTCTACAACTTAAAAGGGTTTTCTCACTACAATGATTATCTTTTAAAATGTAGGGACAGGAAACTGAAGACTTTTTCTAAATACATAGCTTGGTTTATTTTTATTTGTTCAGGAGATAAATAAAATCTTAGAGCACACAATTTTCTCTGGTTACGACCATCTATCCCCACCTTTACCTGCTCTTTTTTATCGCTCATTCCTATGGCCCACACCCCCCGAAAAGGTGAATACCCCCTGCAGACGATCTCGGGAAAACTTCGTTTTTCTAAGTAAAAAACTTAGAGCTGTGCAGCCCAACTACACTTTTTTAAATCTTTGCACTCATGCATGTAACAGGAAAAGCGAAGAAAATTTGCAGACTAAAGGCAAAACGCTTAAACTTGAACACTTCTTAATCTAAGTGGCTGTGGGTCTTGAAAAAATGCATGGTGGGGAAAAGTTTTAACTCACTTACCTTGTCTATCCGAAATATTTGGAAAATTTTTAATAAATTTAAAAAAAGGAAATTTTTATGGTCTTGGACATGGGAGAGTAAGTGCAAGGGTACGTTCACACGGCATAATTGCGGGGCGTAATTACGGCTCACAATTACACCGGGACTTCGGGAGCTCGCGCCGACTCCCGCGGGATGGGGGGCCGTCAGCCCGCCGCCCCATAGATATTCATTACTAGCGACGCGTATTTGCTGCTAGTAATTGACATGTTACTCATCTCCCCCCGTGGCATATTGTGCGACCGGGGAGAGAAGGCGCAATCCATAGTTCTCTATGAGAACTGTGGATTACAATAATGACTGGGACGTCTCTCGCCCCGTATTGAGCGCAGTACGCCGTGAAATACGGGGCGAGATTTGTCCCAATTTAAGCCGTGTGAACATAGCCTAACTCTCAATTACAGCCAAACTTCCATGGATAAGCCTATGGACATAGATATACCAGTATGTCCTACACCCTTGTCTCTTTTTACATTTAGATATAAACAATATACCTAGTATTGTATAGATCTCCCTTGTTGCCACAATAGTATTTGCGTATGCCAGTATGTCCTAATGCCTTGTCTAATTCTATATTTAAATCTAAACAATCTGCCTTAATATTGTATAAGCCTTCTTTGTGCTGCCAAAGCAGCTGACTCCTTGAGGCATTAACAACAGAAGACCTCTGAAAATATCCTGTGGCATGTGGCACCAATACATTAGCAGGAAATCCTTTTACGGTACGTTGCAAGGAACAGCTTCCATGAATCAGACTTTTTAGAGCATATCTGACGCTTCATCAGAATAGGATCTGGGGAGTTTGGAGGCCACGTCAGCACCTTGAAACCTTTGTCATGGTTCTCATTTAATTCCAGGGCAATTTTTGCAAAGTGTCAGGGAGCATTATTCTGCTAAAAGAATGCTTCCATTACAGAATATCATAACCATGGTGGTCTGCACAACGCTTATGTACGTAGTATGCATCGGTCTAACAACCACTTAAACAGCAGAACTCAAGGTTTCCCCGCAGAGCAGTGTGAGGAGGCTTACTCTACATTTACCAACTTGCGGTCTTTCTCAGACCCAGCCTGGCTCTATCTCTTCCACAGGTAACAGATGCACATACACCTGGCTGCCCATATGGTATGTTGTAAAAGAAAATGTGATCCTTCAGACCCGGCCACCTTCTTCCATTTCTATATGGTTCAGTTCTAATGCTCACATGGCCTTGAAGGCACTTTGAGTGGTGGACAGGTTTCAGTCTTGGCTCTTTGACCAGTCTGCTGCACAGTCTCAGCTCTGTCAATGCATTTTGGGCGACATGTCCCAACACGCCAATGCCAGTTTTTTGGTCTATTTTGCGCCCAAACCACTTTTGACGGCATATTCTTATTGTAAATGAACCTTTGTTTACAACAAGTTTACAACAAGTATAATATCTTTGTGTTTTGTCACTTTGTAAAGCGCCTAAATATGGTGCACTGTGCGCCCCCATCGCGAAATGTACCTATTGAGGTACATGACATATATTATGCGCCTCCGTCGGGCAATGCGCCACGATAGGCGCATTACATATACTACCAATGATATGCTATGCGCCGCAAGTTGCGCAATGCGCCTTTTTTATGCGATGTGTCTTTTTCGGCACAATGCGCCTTTTCAGGTACATTAAGGTGCACTTTACACTGATTTAATGCGCCTAAAACTGGCATGGATATGCCACTTTTCGGACATTTCGTCCTTTTTGTTTTAACAGTTTTCATTGCTCATTCATAAACCCATGACTGTCAGCAGTTCAACAATTGTCCTTGCTTGGATTACTTTTGATACTAACAGATTGCCAGTAATATCCAACCCCTCTGTCATTTTAGAAAAACTCTAATCCATTGATGTAACCATCATTATTTAGCCCTTGCCAAAGTCACTTAGAAACAGTATTAACATTTGCCTGCTTTCAACACATCAACTTCAAGATTTGTCTGTTCATCTGTTGTCTAATATACCCCTTTCTTTTAAAGCTGTCATTGTCAAAAGATAATCGAAGGGAATACCCCTTTAAGTTGCATGTAGTATGCCAACCCCATTAAATTGCAGAGTAGCCATATGAATCTTTTTATATCTTACTTACAGATTTTTCCAACTTAACATGAATGCTGACATTTTAGAATTGGTAATCTCTAAAAAAGAAAATGAGGAGAAAAAGAAAAATAAGCATAAATTAACCTACAAAAAAATTCTAGCTCACCCTAAAGACACACAGGGAGTGCGCCCCGAAAAGGGCGGCCCTGTCCGGAACCTACACCCTATATATATCAAGCCCTAACACTAAAATGTCCGACATGTTTCTGTGTCCTCACAACACTTCATCAGGGGACTTATATGGAAAATATAAAGGTGCGGGGCAAAAATGGTCCAGAATAGATGAAGGACCTAAAAAACTAGGGTCCTATACTGCAGGATTTGTCTAAACGGTTGATTCACTGAGTATATGGAGGATTAATGGTCATTCCACCAAATAAAAAGAGGACAGTGGTATGGTATCCACTGCAACACTCTAAACAAAGGAGATCAAGAAAAGTTGGAAAAGGTGGTATGGTACCACTCAACTCCCTAAGAGAATAAATGTGGTAAAAGTTCCCAGCAACGTGTCAATTGGAGTATATATATATATATAACACTGTCCAAGCAAGGACCCCAAATTTTCTCCTCACAGATCAAAGAGGTATTTCCTATATATCAGGACAGGTTAGAAATTCAAAAAAGTGTGTATATGTGGCAAAAGCTATCCTGGGATGATAACTTAATAATCTATGAAACACTGGTATATGGAATCCATACCATCCGGTATTTAAACATGTAATAAATACACTCCTCACATGTACCAATGAATCTACCACAAGTGTCATAAAAAAGACTGATTACAGTCAAAAGGGTACCATACTCTCAATATAAACACTGGTATATGGGATCCATACCATCCGGTATTTAAACATGTAATGGATACACTCCTCACATGTATCACTGAGTATACCACAAGTGTCATAGAGAAAACAGTTCCCAGTCAAAAGCATACCATACTCAAAATAACACACATGTCCAGATAGATAGAGATTAACAAAATCCCATGTGGTTAAATGAACAGAAAAACTGCTCAAACCCGCAGGTTTATCATATACTCACAAACCGACACCGTTACAATGATGCAGCGCATTATTGAAGATCCTCCAGACAGATGATCCCCAAAACGGACCTATGGTGGGATCCTCTCTCCTCAGGTAAGAGGGGCAGCTGCAGTCACAAGCTGCACACGCCGGCAATAAGTGCGGTCCGGAGCGCCAAGCGCGCCGCCCCACTTCCGTTCTCGGCGCCCGAGCCGGTCACATGACTGAACAGCTGACCTGTAACCCGGCAACCTGACAGATACACAAACCAGGCGCCGAGACACAGAGGCAGCAGAAGTTATGCTGCGCCAAGTTTACACACAAGGACAAAACAGGTATTAAACATGGCAGTCAGGAACAGCTAGTCAATGGGATAGGGCTGAAATGACGGAAACAAGGATTTTGTTAAACATGACAATCAGAAACAGCTAGTCAATGGGATAAGGCTGAAATGACGGAAACAAGGATTTTCAAATGAAACAGCAAAAATCCAACCGTTCATTAAGTCCTTGTGGGGAGACAGTTTTGAGTCTAAAAATCCACTCGGTTTCCCTCTGAAGCAGCAACCTATCCCAGTTACCACCCCGAATAGGGGGGAAAACTCTGTCAATCCCCACAAACTTAACACATTTCAAATCACCACCATGTATGTTACATATGTGTCTTGCAATTGGGGTATCCTTACCATGCTTGATATCATTCACATGTTCACCCACACGCCTACGAAACTCTCTGATGGTCTTTCCAATGTATTCCAGACCACAGTTACAATTGATTTTATAGATCACACCTTTACTTCTGCAATTAATGAATTGGCCAATCTGGAAATCCCTGTTAAGCACGTTGCTGTGAAAATTTTTTCCCGTTTCCAGAAATTCACACGCAACGCAACCACTACATCTGAAACATCCCAAGACAGGTTGATTAAGCCAAGTTCTAGGGCTCAAATGGCTTTCAAAATGGCTATGGACTAAAAAGTCCCGAATGCTCTTACCCTTACGATCGGTGATATGGGGTTATTCCCCTATCACCGTTCTCAGGTCTGAATCCAGCTTGAGGATTTGCCAATTCTTTGAGATTATCTTTCGAACAATTCCATCTGATCCTCATATTGTCCAGTTTCTCTAGTTCGCTGATGGTCAACTCAACAAACAGATCAATGTATGAGGACTCGCTGTGAGGAGGTGTACGCGTACTTTTATTTTTGAGTGCACGGGGGTGTCAGTTTCAGGAACATAACAGGCTTGTCCTACAATTGCTTGAGTTTGTTCTCACCAAGAACTTTTTTGTGTTTAATAAGAAGATCTACCACCAGCTCAGGGGCACGGCCATGGGTAGCTCCTGTGCGCCAGCCTACGCAAATCTGCTCCTGGGCTGGTGGGAGGATCACTTTGTTTTTGGTGACGCTAATACATTCGGAACGGATGATATTTTATTTTGGACAAGGTATATCGATGACATCCTGGTTTTGTGGAATGGGACCCAAGAAGGATTTAAGGCCTTTGTTGATTTTTTGAATGAAAATAATGATTTGAATCTGCGTTTCACGTATGAGATTAATGAGATGTCTCTTTCATTTTTGGATGTTCATATCTGGAAGACAGCGGGGGGTTCCCTAGAGACCACAGTCTTTCGGAAGCCGACTGCTACCAATTCCCTCTTGAGGTGGGACAGTAGTCATCCTGTCCCTCTCAAGAGGGGAATCCCCAAAGGCCAATACTTACGTTTGAGGAGAAATTGTTCTACCCTATTGGAATTTAAAAATCAATCTAGGGACTTGAGAAAGCGTTTTCTTGATAGAGGCTACCCGGATGGGGTCCTTAGAGAAGCCTATAGGAATGCCCTACAACAACCAAGAAGCACACTCTTGATTCCTAAAAGTGATTCGAGTAATGAAACTGGGGGCATCTTCCGCCTAATTGGGGACTTTGATGGAGCGGCTGCTCCTGTTCGGAAGATAATCTCAAAGAATTGGGAAATCCTCAAGCTGGATTCAGACCTGAGAAAGGTGATAGGGGAATATCCCCATATCACCTATCGTAAGGGTAAGAGCATTCGGGACTTTTTAGTCCATAGCCATTTTGAAAGCAATTTGAGCCCTAGAACTTGGCTTAATCAACCTGTCCTGGGATGTTTCAGATGTAGTGGTTGCGTTGCATGTGAATTTCTGGAAACGGGAAAAAATTTTCACAGCAACGTGCTTAACAGGGATTTCCAGATTGGCCAATTCATTAATTGCAGAAGTAAAGGTGTGATCTATAAAATCAACTGTAACTGTGGTCTGGAATACATTGAAAAGACCATCAGAGAGTTTCGTAGGTGTGTGGGTGAACATGTGAATGATATCAAGCATGGTAAGGATACCCCAATTGCAAGACACATATGTAACATACATGGTGGTGATTTGAAATGTGTTAAGTTTGTGGGGATTGACAGAGTTTTCCCCCCTATTCGGGGTGGTAACTGGGATAGGTTGCTGCTTCAGAGGGAAACCGAGTGGATTTTCAGACTCAAAACTGTCTCCCCACAAGGACTGAATGAACGGTTGGATTTTTGCTGTTTCATTTGAAAATCCTTGCTTCCGTCATTTCAGCCTTATCCCATTGACTAGCTGTTTCTGATTGTCATGTTTAACAAAATCCTTGTTTCCGTCATTTCAGCACTATCCCATTGACTAGTTGTTCCTGACTGCCATGTTTAATACCTGTTTTGTCCTTGTGTGTAAACTTGGCGCAGCATAACTTCTGCTGCCTCTGTGTCTCGGCGCCTGGTTTGTGTATCTGTCAGGTTGCCGGGTTACAGGTCAGCTGTTCAGTCATGTGACCGGCTGCGGCGCCGAGACCGGAAGTGCGGGCGGCGCGCTTGGCGCTCCGGACCGCACTTATTGCCGGCGTGTGCAGCTTGTGACTGCAGCTGCCCCTCTTACCTGAGGAGAGAGGATCCCACCATAGGTCCTTTTTGGGGATCATCTGTTTGGAGGATCTTCAATAATGCGCTGCATCATTGTAACTGTGTCGGTTTGTGAGTATATGATAAACCTCCGGGTTTGAGCAGTTTTTCTGTTCATTTAACCACATGGGATTTTGTTAATCTCTATCTGGACATGTGTGTTATTTTGAGTATGGTATGCTTTTGACTGGGAACTGTTTTCTCTATGACACTTGTGGTATACTCAGTGATACATGTGAGGAGTGTATCCATTACATGTTTAAATACCGGATGGTATGGATCCCATATACCAGTGTTTATATTGAGAGTATGGTACCCTTTTGACTGGGAACAGTCTTTTTTATGACACTTGTGGTAGATTCATTGGTACATGTGAAGAGTGTATTTATTACATGTTTAAATACCGGATGGTATGGATTCCATATACCAGTGTTTCATAGATTATTAAGTTATCATCCCAGGATAGCTTTTGCCACATATAGACACTTTTTTGAATTTTTTAACCTTTTCCTGATATATAGGAAATACCTCTTTGATCTGTGAGGAGAAAATTTGGGGTCCTTGCTTGGACAGTGTTATATATATTTATACTCCAATTGACACGTTGCTGGGAACTTTTGCCGCATTTATTCTCTCTAGGGAGTTGAGTGGATACCATACCACCTTTTCCAACGTTTTCTTGATCTCCTTTGTTTATATAGAGGGTTGCAGTGGATACCATACCACTGTCCTCTTTATATTTGGTGGAATGACCATTAATCCTCCATATACTCGGTGAATCAACCGTTTAGACAAATCCTGTAGTATAGGACCCTAGTTTTATAGGTCCTTCATCTATTCTGGACCATTTTTGCCCCGCACCTTTATATTTTCCATACTAAGTCCCCTGATGAAGTGTTGTGAGGGACACAGAAACATGTCGGGACATTTTTAGTGTTAGGGCTTGATATATATAGGGTGTAGGTTCCGGACAGGGCCGCCCTTTTCGGGGCGCACTCCCTGTGTGTCTTTAGGGTGAGCTAGAATTTTTTTGTAGGTTAATTTATGCTTATTTTTCTTTTTCTCCTCATTTTCTTTTTTAGAGATTATCATTAAAAGTGAAGTTTTAATACATGACTTATGTTGGTTAGGATATTGGATTTTTCATGTATATTATTGGGGAATTTTTCTAAACACTTATATTCCCTTATTGTCGTAGCATGTTAGAATTGGGCTTTGCCATTTTTTTGGGTGTATTTTGTGCCAAAAAACTGTTGCAGACCTATTCTTTATATGTATAAACAGTCGTACATCAAAACTAGGTGCAGTTTGTGCCAGGCACGACCCATTTGAATGTGCCTAAATTATGGTCCTAAAGTATGCTATCAATGTGGCTAAGACATGCTATGCACCTTAATTATGTGTCTTAGATATGCTAAGCTATATAAGGTAGACCACACACCAGATTGGGCTCCCTATACACTCATTTAGGGCGACATGTATGCATGGGGCTGCGCCAGATATCTGGCGTCTTTACAGCCCGATATCAGGTGCAGCCCCATTCATACATTTTCATTTCTCCCACACGCCACTCATTGTGCCTACGGCGCTTTGTAATGCGCCCGATCTCAGGGGGTGGGGGTGTGGGAGCCGGGGTTCGCACTAGAACCGTAGTGAAGCTATATATTTATAGCTTCGCTATGGCATTTCTGGGCGCATTACAGTTACAACAGGTAGAGCACTTTCAAAGTGGTATACCTGATCCCGAACTGTTGCCCGAGCGCTGGAATATGCCTGATTTATGACCCGCAGTAGAGCGGGTTCATAAACCAGGCACATTCTATGCCATTTTTATGCGCATGAAATTTGGTGTCCCCACGCCAAATTTCACACGTGACACTCTTAATGCGCCTTAGAACTGGCGTGGCATTGCCTTTTTTCTGACATATTGCCCTAAGCTACAGATACAGAAAAGAACACAAAGGATGACATGTCCCATTACAGCTGCACCTTTTTTTTTTTGGTGTATTTTGCGCAAAAAAACTGATGACTCCCTATTCTCTATATAAATGAACTGTAGTATACCAAAACTAGGCGCATTATGCACCAGGCACAACACATTTTTATAAACTATACACTCAGTTAATGCGCCTTAATGATGCCTCTTTTCTGACATGTTCCCCAAAAAGAACACTCATGTGTTGTAAAAGGTGCCTACTCACATATTTATATGCTCACCTTTTGAGAAACCTGACAAAGTGTCTCTGTGAATGGACACAAAGGGCAACTTGTATGATTTATGGCGCTTAGATGGCAATTTTTATGTTACATAATAATAGCGTAGAATGCACCTGAATCTCGCTCTACTGCGAGTCACAAATCAGGCGCATTCTATCGCAGAAATGACAAATATGACTCAGGTAAACCACTTTTGAAGTGCTGTACCTGTTCCAGCAGTAATGCGCCTGGATTTGCTGTACTGAAGCTATAAATGTGTATTCTAGTGCGACACACCTCCAGCACACCCCCCGAAATCAGGCGCATTACAAAGTGCCACGGACGCTCTGAAATGCGCCTGATATCGGAGTGCAACCGTTTAAAAAATATAGCGAACGGGGCTGTGCTAGATCTCAGGCTGAAAAGACACCAGACTTCTGGCGCCACCCCGTTCATACATGTTCCCCAAAATGCGTTTTCATTTTTATGCATGTGAATAAATAAAATAAATCTTTTCTATAATTTACGAGGAATCAGCGCTTCTGTCTCAAGGATCACTGGGGCCCTATTTCAAGACAAAAAAGACCTCGAGGCATTATATCATTGTTTGTATGCACAATAAGATTAAGGCATTTCCAGTCCCTTAAAGGGGTTTTTCCACGAAGTAAAATTGATGTGGGAAGTTTTGTAAATGAAATAATAAACATTTTCACCATTCATCATTATTAAAAAATCTGCACTGTTTTTGTTTTAGCTGCTCCTTTAGTGATCCACTGTTAACAGCTCACCTCCAGGGGATACGACCAGGGCTGAGAGCTTCTCAGTCCTGGTCGCACATGCTCAGACATCCCCTCTCCTCTCAGGCAACTACTGACTGTTCAAACCTCAGGTGCTATCATTCTACTCCTGTCCTCTGTACTCCTTAGTAATTAGTCAAACAGTGCAAATAAATTAAAAAAAGAAACCTCAATCAGGTCTGTGCATTGATAAAGAGAAATAAAATCCACAGGTTTGGCTCCTGCAGGGATTTGAACCAAGGACCCTTGTGCCGGGAGGCAAAAGTTTTACCTCTGAGCTACAATGTATCTACTTACAGTTCTACACATAAACAGACCTTTCTTTGACTACTGAGAGGAAAGGCATGGTGATGTCATCCTGCAAGGTCACATGATACAATTCAAACAAATCACACACGCCCCCTTCTGAAAACACAGAGCTGAAGAGCTGGATACAGGAGGTATGAAATGAGATTGTGGCAAAACCCCTTTAATTAATAAATCTTGGGTTTCTTCACTTCATTCTTTTGCCCTATATTTAGACAATACCTGTAAAATCTATCACAAGAAAGCTTTTTATAATATAAATAATAAAAACAGCAGCATGCAACTATCTTCTTCAGTGAATCGGAATCTAAGCATGAAACAACCTGTAAAGTCACTTCTTATGGTAAGGTAATGGCATTATTCCAGCCACTAATCTGCTAAGAGAAAATCTAATAACACTCCGTCTCCAGTCTATCCAAGAGTTTCAAAAACACAAGATGTGTTTGAAGTCTCTAAGTAAAAAAGGATTATACATTAAGATAGTTCCTACTCCTTCATTCTCATCAGTCAAACTGATGAGCAGAAATTGTCAAAAACCCTAAGTATGGCTCATTGCGCTTTTATTTCTTGCCTGCTTTGAAGTTATCTATTACTTGCAACCCACCCCCCTGGGGAACCTGAATATATATTTTATTCCATCCTGCTCCAAACTCAGAATTCGGTAGAACAAATAAAATGCAACACAGGAGACGATGAGAAGGCAATGAGCCAATGCATCATGAAATAGCGAGATTTCTAGTTCCAGTAAAATATTTTATGATAAACTAAATTATCGTCATTATAGATGATGGGCCCAGACAGAGGTAGGAAAAAATATTCCAGGACCAGGCTTTTATGCAGAGACTTGGAACTGACATGTTGTCATGTCTCAGAAATTGATGGTATTTAGATAAGTTTTAATGAGGCTTGGACACATTGTACAATATTGATTTGTGTTTTATATCCTTCTCCGCCTCAAATCGGACAGCTGTGAAGATAGACTGACAGGGGGCAGTGCTCTTTCTTCAGGCTTATCTGTACTTTCCTCTAACTCAAGATCAAAATGAAGATGAAAATTCACACTGAACAATCTAATTAAAGTAGTAATGATTTCTAGACTAGGATGAGAAATGTAATATGAAAGGAAAATAAATTCTTAAAGGGGTATTCCCATTCCACTGATTTGCTTTAAACATGCAGGCAAAAGTAAATAAAGACTATTATCAAAATATATTACTGTACTGGTATTGCTTCATTTCAGAGTTAGAACAGATCTTTTCTCCTGCTTTTCAATAGGAGGTTTCCTAGGCTGCTGATTACCTCTAGCAGCTCTGGTCGGGATGATGACATCTTATCAGCATCATAGATGCTTGTTTATCTAGGTCACTGACAAAAATTACCCATGTAGAGCTCGGTAGCTTTCTTCTCTGCTGATAAAACCCCTCTATCCCCAATATCCCTTTAACGGGCTCAGCTACGATTAACCGCGCTGAATTGCAAATCTCTGCTGTAGAACCAGAAGTTGAAGTCTGAAGCTGGCGGTCAGTGTTACCATGCCTGGGTTTTTCCTACTAGATTTGGGTTTTTTATGTGTCTTCTGGGTTTCTGGGTATTCTTTGACAAAATTGTGCCAAATCTTGGTTTTTGGTAAATATTTTTAGGGTTTTTGGCAAATTATTTAAAAAAATTCTAGCTGCAAAATTTTAAACCATTTTTTTGGGGGAAATTTTGTAAAAATAAACCTTTTAAAATATAAAGGCAAAAAATCGGGGGTTTTAAAGTCCCCTAAAATGTTAAAAGCCACCCGGAAAAAAGCAAAAGTTTGGACAAGTGGGGTTTCAATGACATTGGCTGTCAGATTGAACTAAAAAGACTGGATAAAATGTGACAGCAGTAATAAAAAAGCGCTGAAATGAAATGGAATGAAAGCCAAAAAAAATTTTTTTCCAATTTAAAAAATTTTTTTGTTTTGGGGACAAAAAAAACATGAAAAATACAAAAAGGGAAACTTTAAAGGGGGCCCTCCAAAATTTTAAAATTAAAAAGTTTTTCAGAACCCCAAAAATCCAACATCTCGATGACAAGTTACAAAGGGGGGGTTTTATTTTTAAACATTTTCATGGGCAAAAATTTAATATGCCTTTCCTCCAAGCGGGCCCACTTATTGAGTGCTGCAAGACAGGGGAAAATTTTTCAGAAAATGTCCTAAAAAGCCCAAAGTAGGGGAGGGGCGAATCGATTCAAACGAAGGGAAATTTTTGTTTAGAATTTCGGGAAAAAAATTGGGTTGGGAAAACAAAGGGGAATTTTGGGGGTACTTGGGGTGAATGAAGTGTCCCTTTTGATCAAATTAAAAGGGCTGCGGCACATGGCGCAAACAGGGGGCAAAGCACTTTTGGGGAGGGAAGAAGGGCTTGCCTGTTTTGACATTGCAAAAAGGTGAAGCCAATAAAAGGGGACAGGGGGGTTTTCTGGGGGAAATTTCACCCACTAAAAAAAATCCGGGCGCGCCCCCGGGAGCTCAATCCCTCACTGTGCTCATCAGGGAAGGGGCTAAGCGGCCCCTTAGTTTTATGAAGAATTGATTTTTATATAGCGATTTCTTTTGGGGGCCTCAGCTTGCCCTCAGAGACTTTTCCCTTTTTTAATGTTTTTTTCCCAAATTTTTTGGGGGTTTTGGGGAATCTAAAATTCCAGGGGGCCCGTCCCTGAAAGCTGAAATTAACTTTCAATATCCAAGGGGGAAAAAACCCCTTTTTCCCGTTTTATTCATTTAAAAAAAACGCGTTTTTAAAATTAAAAATTTCCATTTTCATTTTTGGCTGCCAATTCAAAATTGCGCAATTTACATAAAAGGGGGTTAAATTTAAGCGTTGTTTTTGTGGGTGTTTGACCCCAAAAAAACCGTCTTTTTCAACGCCAAAAAAAATATAAATTTTTCCCCAGAATAATTCCAAGAAAAGGGTTTAAAATTTAAAACGGTATCTCTTTTTTGTGTGGCTTTTAGAAAAAAAGAAAATTGGGTAACACGTAAAACCCTACTATTTTGGGGGGCTCAATTTTTTGGCGCAATTTACCCCGGGGGGTTTAAAAAAAGGTTTTTTTTTGTGGTTTTGCTGTCAAAAAAAAACCCGCCCTTTTTCCAACGCCAAAATAAATAAATTTTTCCGTACCCCAAAATTTTCACAAGCAAAGGTTTTTTAAACCAACTGTATCTTTGTTGGGGCTTTAAAAACACCAAATTTTAACACCAACAAAGCTACTTTTTTTGTGGGGCTAAATTTTTTGGCGCAAATTTACACCCAGGGGTTTTTTTAAGCGTTGTTTTCCCGGGTTTGTGTGAAAAAAAATTTAAACCGTCTTTTTCAACCCCATAAAATATACTTTTTTTCCTGTAAGCCTAAATTAATGCCCCAAAAGGTTAATTAACCCGGGTTTGGCTTTACTTTAGAAAAAACAAAAAAGGGGTTTTTTTTAAAACAAACACATAAAAAGAAAATTTTTCCTGGCCTTTTGGGGGGCGAAATTTTATACCCAAAGGGTTACCCAAGCTTGTTATTTTGGGTTCTTTTGGGAGTAAAAAAAAAGGGTTTTATATTATCATTTACAGATATCCATCAAAACTGTCTGAAAATTTTCGAAACAAACGTATGCAGAAGAAAAAATCGCAGGCTCTGCCCCTGCGGTGGCAGTGGCACAAACATTCCGGAACAGGCCTCGGTTACTAAACAGAAAAGGGGAGGTCGAGCGGGGGCCCACTAGGTTTGAGGGCCACAACTGCCGCTGCATTGCGCCTTTGTGTTGTTCAAAACCCCAAAAGGGGGTTTTTTTGGTTGACTAGGTCTTTCCTTTTCCCCCCCAAAATGAAAATCTGACAACCCCAGCCAAAAATTTCGGGGGGAAAACCAAAAAAACCCAATTAGTTGGAAAAGGGGGGCCCCGGGAGCGGGTAAGCGGCCCCCCACCTGTCCTCAGCCCGCCTCTGCCCCCAACCGGTTCCCCCCCAAAATCTTATGGGTCTGGGGTTTCAGCGCCAAAAAAAACGAGGATGAAAAATTTGAGGGGGGCAGCAGAAGCTATTTTGGCAGGGGGAAAGAATGGGGCCCAAAAACCCCCCTCCCCGTTTGCAGTGGGAAGGCAAAGTATAGATGTGGAAGGGGCTGGGGGGGTCACGTTGGGGAAAAGGGTTCAGCCTTGGCAAACCCCCAAGCCCTGGATGAGGACAGCAGTGACGATAAAACCACAAATAGATGTTTGGTTTACCCGACCGAAATTTGGGGAACCGGGGGGGGGGCAAGGGTTTTCCTCATCGTCAGGGAAGAGGGCGTCAGCTTGCGCGGCGGGCAGCGGGCGCAGCCAGCAAGTGGGTCTTTGTGGGCCGTAAAATCAGCAGGATAGCAGCCTTGTGGGGTTCCGGGAGCCAAGGGGCCCAGGGGGTCAAAAAACCGCTTCGCGGTCCAAAGAAAGTAGCCACAAAAGGCCGGCAAGCAGCGGCGGCAGTAGTCACCATGCGGAGCGTTGGGGGTAAAACCCCAAAATTTTGGGGTTTGGGGTGGGGCCCAGTTCTTTGCAAAAACCCCGGGGAGGACCCGAATATGGGTATATGTAAATCTGTAACAGAAAGTGAAGCGGGGCCCGGGGAAAGCAATTTTAACACCACGGCCCTGCGTCAACACATGCAGGTCACCCCAACCGGTTTGGCCCTGGGAAAAACCCGTGGCTCAAAATTTGGTGGTCTTCCTGCCCCCGCAGAAAACGAAAGAAACACACCCCCCAAGGGGCACGCTTTCCCTTTTTGCACCCCGTCGGGGCCCCCAACCACCTCTGCAGAGGGGAGCTTTTCCCCTTTTTAATCACTCCCGGTCCAGTTGCTCCTGCTCCAATCGCTCCCTCATGGCCCCCCAGGGGTCTTTTCCAGCGAGGCGTTTGAAAAGGGGGCCAACAGTAGGGCGCCAAAACCCCACCCTTTAAGGGGGCACCCGGGCTGACCGTGTTGCCCAAAGTTGTTTTACGCAGTCCCTCCCTTTCCAAATGGGGGGACTCTGCACCGTTCAAGAACAAAGGGTTTTGTCCCCAAACCGAGATGGAGGTTCCAACCCCGTAATTTATTTTCCAAAAAGGCAGAAACCAGCACTTCAAAAAATTTTTGTAGAAACAAAAAGGGGGGCCCAGTCCTTGATTACGGTTTTTTCCCCATGGTGCCCCGAAAGCCGGACCTGGAAGTAACTAGGGTCGGGCCAGTAAAAATTTTCCTTTTTCGGCCCCCTGGGTGAATGTGTTTTCCCAGCCCAGGCACCCCAAAAAACTTTGACGGGAGCCCGCCGCTTTCTCCTCCACGTTTTAAAACCCTGCTGCACCGCCCCAAATTTTCCCCCTCCTCCCCCCTCCACCACCCCCCCATCTCACCCTCCCAAAAAGTTATGCCCAATCATACCCCACTGTGTACCCCCAAAAAAAGCGGTTGTCAAGCATTTCCCTACCCCTTTTGGCTTGCTCGGCAAAAACAAAGCCCCACGGGGAGGGAACTGCTCCGCGTAAAATGCAGCAAAAAATTAGATTTTGTGGCTTTCCTCCGCGTCAACTGCAAATCGGAACCTTGGTGAGGGGAAAATTGGGAGGAAATGGTGCCCGCACTGAAACCCGGGGGGATGGTCCTTTGCGCCCTGCTTTGGGGGAAAAACGTTTAATCGGTTTTTGTAAAAAAGGTTCCTAAAGCTTCCACCAAATCTTTTTAACATTCTGAAAAGGGCCCAGGAAACTGTGCAGGGGAAAACTTTACCCATTCTTTAAAAAAGCCAGGAACCCCTTCCTGGGGGGAAATTTTGCAGCGGCCAGGGGGCCCCTCCCCCAACAAAAACCGCTGATATGCGATGTTTCCCCCCGCGGGAATTTTCCAGCCTGCAAAATTTTGGGAAACCGACGTATAAAACGGAGAAAGGGCCCATTAACATTTTTTGTTTGGATCCAAGCAAAAACAAAAAGTACTCCCCCTTTTGTAACTTTGGTTCAGCCTGGCAGCTCATGCGTGACCCCCTGCCGTTTTTTGGGGCCCATTCGAGGGGATGGCGACTTAAATTTTGTCAGTCGCCAGGACCAGGGATGAATAACGTCTTCCCAAATGTTTCATGCCTAACAGATGTGAAAAATCTGTTGGGCAGGGACTGGAAAACGTGGGGGCCCTAAATCTCGTGGCCACATATCCGGGTTTGGGAACGAAATGGAGGGGAGGACTTTGGAGCAGAAGCATTTGTCGGGGTGAAAATAGAAAAATTTTTTTACCCAGGGGGACAAGGGAGGGGGAGCAGGGAAGATGGGGAAAGGGGGAAAGGGGAAAATGAGGAATGGGGCAAGACCCCCAAATTGGCAGTTTTAACATTAAAAAATTGGGGGCCCGGGGGCCCCTCGGAATCATTGTGCAGTTTGGCCCAAACCATGCTTATTTGCCGGGGAAAAGTGACACCCCAAAAATTTTAAGGGCAAATCCCGGAAAGAGGGGGGACTTCGGGCTCTAACCCAATTGGACCCTCGCCCCGGCCCAAAATTTTGGGAACCCTTTTTTCCCCCACAATTGGGGGGAAAGAAAAAATAATAAAACTATAGGGAAATCCTCCGTAATCATTTTGGGGCCGCTGCCTATGTGCGGCTTTCGTCCCTCCTCTGACAGGTTTTGACCCGGGGGGTTTCAGGGGATCCCACTTCAAGCCCGCGGCTGCGGGGAAAGGGGTGGGGGGTAGGAGCGTACCGCTCCCTTCATAGTAACCTAAATCTGGAGTCAATGATGAGAAACTTCCTTTTAAACCCCCCTTGTGGGGGGGCAATGCCCCGCACAGCACAGCAGGGGCCTGGCCCGTCCCCGAACCAACGGTTGTTTTGGGCCCACTTGGACAACACTCTGCCACCCATTTTGAAGATCCGTTGGGTAAATGGGCAAACCAAAAAGGTTGTGGCCGGAAATTGCTGAGTTTTGCAGTTGGGAAAAGCTGTCCTGCCCCCATTAAATGTGGCACAAGGGGGTTTTTCAGTGCAGGGGGGCCAAACCCTTAAACCCCCAAAGGGGAAACCCGCTTGTCCCCGGGGAAAGTGGAACGACTGACCTTTTCAAGATGATCAGGCGGGATCCGGCCCGGATTTCCAACAAAACAATGCCTTTTTGGGCCCTCTGGGTTTAAACTACCTGCCTTTAAAACCATATTCTGAAAGCCGCCCAAAACCCGCCTGGTTTCCCCAACCCTCTTGACAATTTTTTCCCCCTGCCTACCCCAAACTTTTCCAGGGGGGTATTTCCACCCACCTCAACACTCTGTCATTGTGCCCCTCTATGAAAATCATGCCCCGCGTTCTGTTGCCCCGGGCAAAACCCCACTGTGTCCCTTGTGGGCCAAATGTCTGACCCCCATTTTTGCGCTGTGGCTCTGCCCTTCCTCCACACTGGGTTTTTTGTGCCACTGGGCCCGAAACCCCCATGCTGCCTTGCCCCCCGGGACTCCCCCTCTCCGTTTATTGTGCCCCTCTGTGGCTTCCTCCCCGTTTTGCCACCTCCAGAATGGGCATTGGGGGCCCTCTTGACCTCATGCTTTCTTTCTGGGACTCCTGCCCTGCCCTCCACCAACTGTGTCATTGTGCCAAAATTTTCTGACCTCATGCTGCTGCTGGGCTGCTGCCATGTCCTCCACACTGTGTTCCCTTGTGCCAAAATGCCTGGGCCTCATGCTTTCGCCCGTGACCTCCACTCTCCCGTTTATTGTTGCCAAATCTGTGGCTTCCCCCCTGTTTTGGGGGAAACCCCCAGAATGTCATTGTGCCACCCCTCTGACCCCATGCGCTGCTGTGACTCCTGCCCCTCCCTCCACACTTGTCATTGTGCCACTGTCCCGACCTATGCTGGGTGCTTTTGGGGTGCTGCCATGTCCTCCACACTTTTGTCATTGGCCACTGCCTGACTTCAAGCTGCTGCCGCCAAAATGAATTCCGGGTCTAAATCAAATTTTGCCCATTCTGTGGCTTCCTCCCGTTTTTCCCCCCTAAAAATTTTCATTGTGCCAACTGCCTGGGAAACTCATACTGGGTCTCGTCGTGACCTCCACACTGTGGGGAAAAAGTGCCAAATCATGTGGCCCCAAATTAAATGTTTTGCCGCCTCCTTTCCCGAAAATTTATTGTGCCACTGCCTGATCTATACTGCTTTCCGCCGTGAAACCCCCCAAAACTGTGTGAAATGCCACAGTGGCCTAATACTGTTTTGGGCCCCCCTCCCAAAAGTCATTGGCCACGCACGGTTTTATAATGCTGCCGGGGCCCTTTAACCCCCACAAATGTGTGATTTTGCCACTCTTTTGGCCCAAAACTTTTATCCGCCTCCAGAATTCATTGTGCCACTGCCTGATTCATACTGCAAGCCGCCCCTGACCCTCCACACTGTGTGATGGAAATTGTGGCCCAATACTGTTTTTTTTCCGCCCCCCAGAATGTCATTGTGCCATGCCGTTTAATTTCTTTCTCCCCCCCTGACCTCCACACTGGGGTGATTGTGCCAAAATCTGTTTCCTTTTACGGAATTTAAGTTTTCCGCCTCCCGAAAGTAAAAATGCCACTGCCTGATCTCCTTTGCAGCCCCCCGTGGACCCCACACTGTGTGGGTTGGGGCCCAAACCGTGGGGCCCAATACTGTTTTTTGGGCCCCCCCTCCAGAATGTCAAATTTTTCCACTGCCCGATCTCAAAAATGTTGCTGGGCGTGACCTCCACCACGTATCATTTTTTGCCACTCCCCGTGGCCCTAAAAACTGTTTTGGGGCCCCCTCCAGAAAATTTATTGTGCCAATTGCCGATCTCATGCTGTTTTTGTGTGGGCCTCCACACTGTATCATTGTGGGCACTCTGTGGGTTAAAAAATGTTTTTTCCGTCTCCAGAATGTCATTGTGCCAAAGGGCCTTTATCTAACTGCTGGTTGTCGTGACCTCCACACTGTATTCCCCTTGTGTCAACTTGTGGTCCAATTCGTTTTGCCGCCCCCCCCAGAATATCATTTTTGCCAATGCCTACCTCATGCTGTCCGCCTTTTGGGCCCCCCAGCTCTCAAGTCCCCTTGTTTCCACTTTGTACTTCCTCCTTTTTTTGGGGCCCCCTTCCCCGAATTTCATTGTTTCCACTCTTTTGGGCCCCATTTCTGCTGCTGTGACTCCTGCCCCTTTTCCCTTTCCCCACGTGTCATTGTTTCCCTGCCTGACCTCATAGCGCCGCCAGTGGGCCTCCCCCCTCATCATTGTGCCATTTTTGTGGCTTCCCCCCTTTTTTTTGCCACCTCCCAATGTCTTGTGCCCCTTTGCCTGATCTCATTTCCCGCTGCCGCCGTGCCCTCCACACTGTTTTGATTGTGCCCTCTGGGCCTAATACTTTTTTTTTGGGTCTCCAGAATGTCATTGTGCCACTGCCTGAAACTATACCTGCCGGCCCGCCCTGACCTCCACACGGGGTGATTGTGCCACTCTGTGGCCCCAATACTGTTTTTAAACCCCCCGGAAAAGTCAAATTTTGGGCCCCGCCTGATTCATACTGCTGAAGCCCGTTTCCCCCCCCCACTGTGGATTGTGTAACTTGTGGCCAAAAACTGTTTAAACCGCCCCCCAAAATGTCATTGTCCCCTGCCTGACTCATACGCTGCCGCCGTGACCTCCACAACCCGTGGACTGGCCCCCCTGTGGGCCTAATACTGTTTTGCCGCCTCCAGAAATTCTTTTTTGCCCTTTCCTGTTTTCATGCCTTTCTGCTGTCGTGGGCCTTTCCCCAAATGTATTTATTGTGCCCACTCTGTGGCCTAAAATACGGTTTTGCCGCCCCCAGAATGTCCCTTGTCCACGGCCCCCAAACCCCATTTCTGCTTCCGCCGTGAACCCCCCGCCTCCAGTCAAATTTTGCCCCCTCCGTGGCTTCCTCGTGTTTTTTCCACCTCCCCGAATGTCCCTTGTGCCACCCGCCGAAACCATGCTGCTGCCAAGCCGTGACCTCCCGCTCTCATCATTGTGGCCACTCTGGGGGCTTCCCCCCTGTTTTGCCACCTTCAGAATGTCATTGTTGGGCCCTCTCTTTACCTCATGCTGCGGGGTGTGGGCCCTGCCTTTCCCCCCACACGTGTCTTTTTTGCCCCCCCTGCCCCTGACCTCAAAGTCTGCCCCGTGGGGCCTCCGCCCCTCATTTATTGGGCCCTTCTGTGGGGTTTCCCCCCTGTTTTGCCACCTCCAGAATGTCATTTTTGCCACTGCCTGATCCCGTAAAAGGGTGCGGGCCCGGACCTCCCCCCACTGTGTGATTGGCCAATCTGTGGCCTAATACTGTTTTTGGGCCGGGCCTCCAGAATGTCAAATTTTGCCCTGCCTGCTCTCATACGCTGGGCCGGGAGTGACCCCCCACGTGTGATTGTGCCACTCTGTGGGGGCCCAAACTGTTTTTGCCCCTCCAGAAGTCATTGTGGGCCCCTGGGCCCAATCTCTACTGCCCCCGGGGGGTGGGCCTCCACACTTTGTGATTGTGCCAAATCTGTGGGCCCAATACGTTTTGCCCCCCTCCAAATGTCTTGTGCCACTGCCTGATTTATGCTGTGGGTGCGTGACCTCCACACTGTAAACATTTTTGCCAATCTGTGGCCTAATAAATGTTTTGCCGCCTCCAGAATTCCCTTGTGCCCCCTGCCTGGGCCTCATACTGCCTGCCGCCCGGGGAAACCCCCGCTTTCAGTCATTGTTTCCACTCTGTGGCCCTTCCCCCGGTTTTTGCCAAACCCCCAGAATGCATTTTGGGCACTGCCTGACCCTCTGGGGTGTGGTGGCCCCCCCCCCCGTCACCCCCACACTCTGGGCACTAATGTTGCCCAAACCCGAGCTCTCAGTTTTTTTTTTTCCAAACTTTCCCCCTGGCAAAGACTTTATCAAGGGGTACATTCCCGCTTTATTTTTTTGGGGCCGTTTTGCCTCCTTTTAAATGCCCGGAATTTTTAAATGAAGCGATTCTAAGAGCGGGGCCGGGGAAATATTTTGGGGTCATACAAAAAAACAACAACATTGTATTTACAAACCAAAAACCAAAGCTCCCTCTGCATATTTTTTTGAAAGGCACCAAAGTTCTACAAAACAACCCCGAAAGGGTCTGTGCAACCCCGGAAAAGCTGCTTTTTTAACGCGATTCGTGCCGGAAATAAATTTTGGGAAAAGAAACGAAATTTTGTCGGAAAAAATTCGGCGAAATGCCAAATCGAATTTTTGAAAATTTGCCCTTTTCCCAGTACCAAGGAAACCTTTTGTCAAAAGCGAAGACATTGCATATCAAAAACGGGAGGTTTTTGTTTCCCCTTTCCAAAGAAAAGGTATTCCCCTTTTATTAGTGTTGGGAAGAAAATGTTTTTAAAAAATTTAAAATTTAGTAGAACCTCTTTTAATTTTTAGAAATCGGGAAACCCAACAAAATTTTTTGTTTTTTTTGAGTTCTTTGCAATTCGGGCCGCCAATTTTTTGTTTTTTCTTTCAGCATCTTTTTGGGACTTTTTTAAGGGCCTAATCCAAAACACCTTTTTTGCACTTTTGGCCCATCCAAACAGTGCAGAGCAAGAGAAAATGTCCCAAAAACGTTTTGCTGAGTGCAAGGGGCGCTTTAATATAAAGCCCTGTTAATATATTTCACCGGTTTTTGCCTTGGGGGAATGCCTTTTTTAGCTAAATCTTTGAAAGGGAAAAAGACTGCCGTTAGAGAGCAATTTCCTACCAAAAAAACCTCAATAGTTTGGGAGTTTGGGAAAAACTCTGCACTTTTCCCAAAACCCAGGAAAACTGTTATTTGGGGACAATTTTCAGGCTAAAATAACCTTAAAAAAATTTCTCAGTGCCCAAAACCCCCTTTTTTGGCCGGGTTTTTGGGGTTAAAATTTTTTATAACACACCCTCTTCCCAAAAATCCCGTGTGGGCAAAGGGGCTTTTGGGGGCCCCCAGGGTGCAGGCCCCCCCATTGCAATTTTACCGCTTCACCTCCTTTAGTACCCCCCCTTGCAAGCTGTCCTTTATCTTTTCTTTTTTCCCTTAAAAGGGAAATATTTTAGGCCCCTTTAATTTTTTTTTGTCATTTTTAGAG
The DNA here is from genome assembly GCA_025379985.1 of Phyllomedusa bahiana. NCBI lineage: Eukaryota > Metazoa > Chordata > Amphibia > Anura > Hylidae > Phyllomedusa > Phyllomedusa bahiana. Next base: position 40,883 of record JAODAL010034264.1, read on the forward strand.
CCAAATTTTCTTCACTAACATTGTTCCATGTGTCCAAAAAACTGTTCTGGATGGTTTAAATTTCAGCTTCTCCTCTCTGGGATTAGGTTTAAAAATTAAACCCTTTACTTTTAAAGGGGGTTTAAGTTCAAGTTTTGGAAAAAAAAAACCTTTAACCCAACACCTAAAGTTTCGAAAGGGTTTACTTTAACAAACATTTTAAATGACTCGCCCAACTCTATCTGTTTTTAAATTTACAAAACATGGAAAAATACCAACCAAGTAGATGTAAATGTTGTTGTGGGAGGGATCTTGACCCCCCCAGAAAAACATGACAGTTTTGATTCTTTTTGGAAAACTAATTTAGGTTGAGGAACAAGCGTCTTGCTTTTTTTTTACTGCAGTGAAGAAAAGACAACCCAAAATTTAAATATTTCCCTGAGTAAAAATTATTGGTTTTTGCTGCCATAACTGTGGGAACCCTGAAAGGGGAGGGGAGCCCGCTTTGGGTTTTTTGGCCCCTGCTGAAACCAAAAAAATTTCCCCGTTTTTTGTTTTTTTGGGTTTTTTGCCTTTCCCCTTGCATTAAAGTGGAAATGGGGAGCAAAACAAGCATTTTTTCCCCTTTTTGGGTTAGAAGCTTTTTAAAAAACGAAACTTTTATTTTCTCACAAAGCCAAAAAAAGGGGAAAAAAAACAATTTTCCCCGCTAAAAACAAAATGTTTGCACACCGAGAAATACAAAAAGTTTTGAAACTGGGGTGAAGCATGTTGGTTTTCCAGAGAGGGGATTCATTGAAAGAAACCCGGGCCCGTGGGGTTCCCTCAAAAAAGTTTTTTTTGTCAAAGCTGCCCCAACCAATAAAGTTTTATGGACAACTAAAATTTTTTCAGAAAAGAAAATTGCTGGGGCGAAAAACACATTTTTACTTTTTGTTGGTTACGATTAGGTAAAATCAACTCCCAAAGACTCTCGAATTTCAGGCGGAAAGGGTTTCCCCCTTTTCCAAAGTTTTTTCCAAAAGAAAAAGCACAGTTTTGGCTTTTTCAATTTAAAACTGAAATTTTCAGCACAACTGTCTTTTTTGAAAGTCAATAAATGCTAAACCCGCAGAGCACAAAAATCTTTAAACCCTTTAAAAAAAGTTTTGGGGGGTCGTTGCCAAACTCAGCTACTTCGGCAGAAAAGGAGACCCAAAAAGCATATTTCGTAAAGATGCATTAGCGTTCTGGTTTGAATTTTTTGTTTAATCAATCCCAAAAGCCATGTTTTAGCACACTGGAATTCTTTAAAAAAACGGATTTGATGAAAACAAAGTGTTGATTATTCCATTCCCATACAATTTTTTCCCAAAAGTTTGGTTTTCCCGAAAAATAACCTGGGTCAACTTTTTAAAACAATTTCGGGGGAAATGACCTCAATAAAAATTGATTTTGACATCTTTTAAAAACAGGAACCTCCAGCATTGTGGTTGGAGATAAAGAAGATAATTGATCTGAACAACAAACCGAAAAATTTTAACCATTTCTGTTCATATGCCCCAAAAGTTAGCACTTCTGTACTCTTCAGGGGTGTGTTTTAAAGCAGGGGGGGAAGGAAAGGGTAGGTTTAAAAGGAGGCAAACCGGCTAGGGCGCCTCTTATTCCCAGGGAGAAAAAAAAGGGGAAGGGGGCATGGAGGGATGGAAATTGGCTGAATTTTCCATTGGGGGGGACTATAAAGCCTTTTTTGCTTGGGTACCAGAAAAAACTTTTCCAGCCCCGGTTTTTAAAAGGTTTTTTCACAGGGCAAAAACCAAGCAGGTTTAAAAAAACTGTTTTTTGCAAAAACCATTTCTAAAAAACGTTTTTATAAATTGCCAAGAGGTTGTAAAAAAAAGGGGCAAACTGGTACACAGGAAACCCCTGGAATGCTATTCCCCCAAGATCTTTAAAAATGGAAAATTGTTTGAAAAAGATATGAAGCCGTTTGTACAATGACATGGGGCGAGCAAACCCTTGAACGTTGAAACTGGAAGTTTTTTAAATGCATTGTAACTGATTAATTATTGGATGTTATGGAACACTGCATTAACTTGAATGTAAGTTAATAATGGCATTTAAATTTGTTTTCATTTGTCTTGAACTGTCTGTTTTTTTCTGGGATTTTTTTGGTAGATGTCCTGGGTTTATTCTAAAAACACCAGTGGCAACACTGCTAGCGGTGAAACAACCAGATGGAAAAACTCATTTAAGATAGTTTAGTTTTTACCTCCTTCATTAATTGCCTTTAGCAAATACAAAGATTCTCTTGTTCTAGAATTAACAGATGGTAGTTATAGGTGCCATGCTCAACAAAGCAGTCTCACAGGGACAGTGCTTCTTGGCCTGAAAGTATTACCCAAGGAATCAAAACTTTACTATTGGACTGTTTGGACTGCCAGGAAAATTTTATTTGGTCTACTGTCCTACCCGGAGCATCTTGCGGCCTAACAGATTATTGAAGCTGAGTTCTAAATTTTCAGCTTTTCACATCATCACCAGCAGCACAAGCCTTCTATGCTTAGAGCAGGGGTGTCAAACTGCGGCCCTCCAGCTGTTGGGAAAGTACAATTCCCATCATGCCCACCATTATAGATTATACAAATGCATGAAGGGAGTTGTAGTTTCCCAACAGCTGGAGGGCCGCAGTTTGACACCTGTGGCTTAGAGCAAAGGGATCAGGTAGTTTATGCTGCTCTATCTGAGAGCAAGATTTGATAGCGGGAGAATTTTATGACATAGTTGAGTATAAGTTGCAGAGCTGTGGTCTGTGGACCGAGGTCTGGGGGCCAAATTTCACGTGCCAAATTTCTAAGTGGCAATTTAGAAGTGGCAATCCTCAGAATTATCCCTGAATTTAATAACGCAGACTTTGGAGTCCGTAATATCATCTGACTACGCCTCTCTTCATTTCTTCTCAGGTACGTCCTGTCTGTGGAACAACAAGTCCCAGCCATCCCACCACATTATATGTCTAGCTGTCTCTGCTTAGTTTAAATGGTACGTCCTGTCTGTGGAACAACAAGTCCCAGCCATCCCACCGCATTATATGTCTAGCTGTCTCTGCTTAGTTTAAATGGTACGTCCTGTCTGTGGAACAACAAGTCCCAGCCATCCCACCGCATTATATGTCTAGCTGTCTCTGCTTAGTTTAAATGGTACATTTTTGTCTAGATATTTTCGCCCAGCTCTGTCTTCCATAATTTATCCTGTGTTTATTTGTATAGCCATCAATCCCAGATACTCCCCTTGAAGTTTCTGCTCTGTGCAGAGCTATTTGTAGCTCCACCCGTTTACGACACCTGATGGCCCTAATGCTCATGTTGAACTCATCATAGTTGAGTATAAGTTGCAGAGCTGTGGTCTGTGGACCGAGGTCTGGGGGCCAAATTTCACGTGCCAAATTTCTAAGTGGCAATTTAGAAGTGGCAATCCTCAGAATTATCCCTGAATTGAGCCTGAAGTGAGCAGAAGGGAGAAGGGACTCTCACCTTTTTGTAAGTTGCTACACTTCTTTGCATACTCCTTATTTACCATTTCATGCTATTACACTACCTTTCAGCCACTGCCTCCTATCTTACCACCCTACTTGCCCCCAGACAAGTTT
>JAODAL010034265.1:0-44488 GCA_025379985.1 Phyllomedusa bahiana
AGCGGGTCTATGTAAAACGAGGTCATGTGTTTTTTCCACCCAATCGAACCATACACACCCCAGTCAGGGCCGCACCCACTTTTGCCCACCCCTGCCTTTTCGGGTTAATCTGATTTGTTTTGGCCCGCCAAAATTACAGGAAGCCCCAAAAAAAAGGGGCGTTCTTAATAGATAAAACCCCCGTTTTTAAACCTTAATTATCGCATGATCGGAAAAATTCGATCCCATAAAAACCTTGCCAAAATTTCAACTTTGTCGAAAAAATGGGCCTAACCAATAAACAGTCACGGGGTGTAAATGGAAAAATTGGAAACCCCTATCTGAAATTTTATACTGAAAAATAAAAGTGGATTTTTGCAGCTAAAAAAAGAGACCTGCAGTTACTAAAATTATTTTTATCCAATATACGTTAGGCTGCCCAATATCCGGGAAAATTATTTCAATAGAAAAATTTTAAAATTTAATAATAAATATTCCATTTACAATGTCTACACAAAAGTTTGGTGAACTTTATCCAGTGTTCTTTTTAGAAAAGGCTTGTCTGTGTTCCCCCCGTGGGCCCCCCCCCCCCTGCCCCCACCGCCGTAAATTTTTAAAAGCGGTAGATGCTGTTTTAAAAATTCTTGTTTAATTTACATAAAATGTACAAATTTTTAATCGAACAAAATTTGGGGAAGGATCACAGCTAATAGTAGGGGTTTTTCTTTTCAGAAATAGCCCAAATTTTGCTGAGCTTTTGGGCCACAGGCAAGCGAAAGGTCCTATCCCTATGAGAGGCTGAGAGAAAATGAGGCTAAAAACGGGAAACGTTGTTCTAGGGAAAAACCGAGGGTTCATGTGTTTTTTTCCAGCCAATCCCCAACCATACACATCCCAGCCCATGCCCGTGCAATTTAAAATTCTCCCCCCTGCTTATTCTGTAATCTCTTTTTGCGGGCCCGCCAAAATTACGGGAAAAGGGGGCCAAAAAGGGGGCCCGGTATCTTAAATAGAGGGATGCACAGTTTTTAACCTTAATTTCGAATGATCGGGAAATTTTCGATCACCAAAAAACCTTGCCGATTAAAACTTTGTCAATAAAATCCCCTAAACATAGGGGTTGACATGGGGTTTTATAGTGTCGCAGAAAATTTTTCGGCCCATTATGTGGTGGTGTTTATTTAGTCATATTTTGGGTGGTATTTTTAATTCATTTTTGGGGGGTGATATGGGGGTTCATAGGGGTTGGTTTCTTATTCAGTCCTTTTGGGGGGGGTAGTATTGTGTGGTTTATTCAGCCCAACTAGTGGTGGTGATTTTCTGGTCGTGGTTTTTGTGGAAATTATTCAGTCACTATGTGGTGGTGATTTGAGGTCAGGGTGTGGAGGTATTATTCAGTCATTATTTGGGGGTGAATTTTGCCCCTTGTTGTGATGTTATTATTTCAGTCACTAGGGGGTTGTGATTGTGGTCCATGGGAGCAGTATTTGTCTTAATTGCTGGAAATTTTTTGCCTTGGGTTTTCTGGTTTTATGAAAGTTTGGTTATTCGGTAGCTGAAAACCGGACCTTTTTTTAGGGGGCTTTATACTCATTTACTTTGTGTTATACTTTTTATAATTTTTTTTTATTTGATATATGAAATGAAACAATTTTTTTGGGGGGGGGGAACACTTTTCTTTAAACCTTTTATTTTACTCCCGGGTTTTCCTGCTCCCAATTAGGGGGGAGGACTCAGAAACCCCCAAAGCCCCTCCATCATGAATACAGATTAGTTTGAAATGTCATCCAAAAACGGTCTTTTTAAATTGAAGCGAAACCGGGCGGGGCCCGTACGGGTGGTGGAGACAGCGAGGCAAAGTGGGCCCCAAAAAATAAACCCCCTTTGACACTGGTTACTTTTGGGTACACAACCGGGTTTAAAACCCAATTGGTAACCCCTTTTTACTATTCAATTGAAATTTGCCCCAGCATTTTCCCAAGTGTCCAACACAAAATAACATATTCCATGTGTCCAACACAAAATACTGACACATCATGCTTCCCAATATTACAGGGCAAAACTGCATATTTGGGCTTTTATTGTTTCCTAGGGAAAAAGTTTTTTTGCCTGCCATCGTGAAAATTTTCCCTTATAGTTAAGTTATCCTTGTACTTCTGTAGTGGAATTTAATTTAAAGAATTCTCAGAATATCCAATACTAAAAAACTAGTGTGAAGAATATTGCTTTAAAAATTATCTTACAGGTAAGTTATGCGGTACATTTCTTTGGTACACTTTGGCAAATAATGTTTCTTGGCATCACTTTTACCTATAAATGCAAAATAATTTTAATTGATGTTCATCCCTATGGACCCTGGGGCAATGCGGGTACTTTTTTTATTTTTTTTGGTTGGAAAAGGTACTTATTTATATAACAGCCTTTCTGTATGCCTGTCTTTTGTTTGGGCCCTTTAAGGTAAAGGGGTTTTCATAACTCTAAAATGAGCCCTTTGGTGTAATGAGTTTAAGAGGTTACACGTGGGTAGAAAATGTCGTTCTAAGCCTATAAATATTCATAAGCCTGTCATTCACTTAATGTGTTTCAGCAAAACAAACAGCCACAGTATCTCATGTTTGTTGGGGTTTTTAAAATTGACTCATTTTTTTTTGTTTTTCATGATTAAAACCCCAACCTCACTGGATATGCTGCATCTATGAAGTTCCAAAAGCCAAAGGAGAGATTAGTAAATTTGATATGAGAAGAGGTTTGGGTAACAATTGGGATGTTTTGCTTTTCCCCAAGGAAAGCCCAAACCCTTTGGGATCTTCATATGAGAATAACCTGCTACAAATGTGTGTTATAAAACTATGTGTACTTTTTTGGAAAACTCCCACAATACAACGCCAGGAGCAGCACAAACAGGGGAAATTGTTAAAAATTGCTTATTTTTTTGGGATTTTAATTTTTTTTTGGGATTCTTTTAAAGGGGTTTTTGTCCGGCCAAACAAAAAAAAAAAATCCCATGCAAATTATCAAGTGGCTATTCTGAGTCTACAGTCATTTGCCTGTGATGTGTTCTCACTTGTACATTTCTTTTTGCAAACCATGAAGCCCCCCTCTACACAGCCCGGGAAAGAGCACTTTCCTTTGATTTGGAAGCTGTTTTTTCCCCTTTTTTCTGAAAAACCCTATTTTTTTCTATAATTAGTCTATTTCCCTCCTTCCTAACACGTCTCACTTTACGTTCCCTTTTTCCCTTCTCTCTTTTTTAAAAAGGGTCTTGGGGACCCCAGGAGAAAAAGGTTATCCTGAAAAAACAGACCTTCTTGGTCACCTGATCTGTATATAAAGATGTCCCAAAATTTAAATTTGTTTTTTGGGGTTCTTCCCTGGGTCGGCCAAGGGGAAAAGCGATGGCAATAACCATAGCAGGAAGAGGAGTCTAAGGAGTTGCCCATTTTTTTCCCCCGGGCCCCCAACTTTCAAGGCGGGTTTTGGATTTGGGACTTTTGGGAACAACCATGTCACTCCCACGGAGCGGTCCCTTGTGGTGACGGCCGAGGTGCCAATGAGGTAAAGTACTGTCCCTTTAAATCAGAAAGGCACAGTGTGCATGCCCCCTAGTGGACAGCCGCAAATGCGTGGACGCACAGACAGGCTGGTAGAAAAAGGGGGAAAAGGAGGGGGAATGGCCGTGGGGAGCGAAGTAGAGGTGGGTAACATGCCAGGGAGACAGTACGGGCACATCTACGGACCAGACCACCGGCCACAGTGTATGCCATGACAGTAGAGCTGCAGGATGCCTACAGAACATTTATGGAAAGTATATTACAAATCTGTTTAGTTTTAGGAGAGGTATTATTTAGAACAAGTTTTTCCACTGATTAAACCTTTTTCCCCTTTTAGGGTACTGTTTTTCCCTACCAAACGTATCTATGACAATACTTGAAAAAACACAGGGGGATATGTACGATATGTCTAAGTCTAAGACCTTCTTTGCTCCCCAAATAAAACCCAACAAAGCCCCCATTTCTTTTCTATAGGGCTTGGAAAAAAATGAAAGAGGCACTCTGATTGGTTGTTTGGGCAACAAAAAAAGGGTCTTAGAGAAATGTTCAAAAGGGGTTTTATTTTTGCCAAGTTTTTTTCGTCATGCATTTCACCAGGGTTTTGGGCGTTTTATATTCGGTGAAAGCACCCCGAAATTTTAGGGTTTAATTCTTTACTCTCAAAGAGAGTTTTGGATTCCCTTTCCCGTCCCCCCCACATGTTTTTTTACAATCATTTTGGGCACCCTTTGGGGAGAGAATTGAAAAGACAATTGTTAGGGGCAAAATTAAAACCCCGGGCTGCAATGCAGGCAGTGGGGCCGGTACCCGGCCACCCCCCCCCCCCCTGTATTTTTAAATACGCATGATCGCGGGTTTCCCAAAACAGGGACATATTGCACCCCAATTGAACATCCCTTTAAAAATTTTTAGTAAGTTTTCATACATGGGCCCCAAAAAATTTTTTGGAATAAATTTAAATTGATATGATTATCTAGATAGATAGAAAAAATATTTTTTGAGTCTTAATGATATGGGGAATTAAACTACAGTTGAAAAGACATACAAATAGAGATAGATATGAGTCTAATATATATACAGGATAAATACACAGATAAAATATATACAAATAAAGATAAATAGATATGAGTCTAAAAGATATAGGATAAATACAAAATTAATCACCATGTCTTTTTTGTATAACAACAGTGTTTCAGGTGCAAACACAAAGGGGAACCTGACATTTATCCCCTTTGGCGGGGAAAGCCTGTGAGACCCCCCCCGGGGGGGTCTCCCTTTTTTTCCATCCAGATGTAGGGCTCCTTGGGGTCCAAAACCCCACCCGTATCTCTCCAAATTAAAGTCGTAAACAAATTTTCTATCCCGTGCCCAGCCAACCAGCCCCATGAAATATGATTTTCCACTACTCTTTCTGCAGGTTGCAAAAGAGAAATCATAGCACTGCATGATTTAACAAGTTTTATTAACAGGAATGTTTATACAGTATTCTTGATGCGGAAAAGAACGCCCCCACCCCAATAAAGGAGGCGCGGCATGAACCAGCATGCTGGTGAGGCGCATCGCCCCTGGCCCGGGGGCTTTGGGGGGAGGGAAGCCAATGGGGGTCATTTTTTAGACCCCCCACTTTCCACCGGGAAAACCCAAAAGCGCAAACATTGGGGAAAGGGTTTAGTTTTCCCCCCACCCATTCCCTTTTTTTACCTCCTGCTAGGGAAGGAGGGCAGAATGAATGAGGGGCAAATTTGGGCGGGTGTGGGTTCCCGTAGTGGTTTTAAAGTTTTCCAAAGTGCCCATGTTTTTTCAGTTGTCATGTGGCCCCCTGTTGGCTGAGATTCTTGTAGTTGGAAGAAAAAATTTGGGGAGGGGGGTTTATTTTAAAGGGTTTTGAAATTTTCCCCAGTGTTTTTTGGCTATTTGGGTGGATGTTTGGGGAAAAGGGGGGGCCCTTTCCGGGGTGGTTTCTTGGAGGCAGAAATAGTTAAGCCATCAATGGTGGCTTTTGATGTCCCCCGAGGGCCCGTTTGGAAATAAGACGGGGTAAAAGATGTTTTTCCCCTCGGTTACCCAATCTTTACCTCCCAAAGGGCCTCAGCCTTTATCTGGGTTTTATAATCATAGTATGAGTTTTCTTTTTTGGTCCCGGAAAAATGTTATACTGTTGTTTCTTTGGTACTTGTTTTTCAATTTTTTGGGTATTAAATTTTTTATTTGGCTATGTATACATGTATATATAATACATATTTTATATTAATATGGAGAGTTATTTATGTTGTATTTTATCAAAAAAAAGGGCTGCTGTTGCCATTCATCCAAGGCGTTTTCAAGGGTTTATTTCAGGGTTTGGGTACGAAAAAGAGGGTTTTTGAAAGGGGGGGAAGGGGGTTTTTGTGGGGCAGCTTTTAGAGGGTTTTGGAGAGACAAAACAACAGTGTTGCCCCAGAGCAAGAAAATAAATTCTAGTTTCTCAGCTGAATCCCTGTTGCCTCTGGTAGAGGTTCCTGTCATAATATTAGATGATGTCTAATGTCAGCACAGAGTGATTGAATGTATAATTTTTTTACATCATTAACGGACATTAGCATGCTCCAGTATTCAAGCAATCTGGAAATAGGAGAAACAGTTTAAAATGATGTTTCCTTTTTTCACAGGTAAAAAAAAATACAAAAATATAAAACCCTCCCAGTTTTTTACTCCTGTTTAAGTGTTAGTTTTTTTACGATTTATCTTGTTTTGGGTTTTGGTTTATTTTTATTATCTAATTTTAAACTAAATAGTTTTTATTCTTAATATAAAGTTTTATTATTTGAGTTATTAAAGGATATGAAAGAGCTGTAACAAGATGTGTACTTATTTTAGTAATTCCCAGTTCTATAATCAGAAAATGTAACTGTGTAAAAAGTATGGCCAGGATCAAATGTTAATCTTCATTATCTTCACTAGGATACAAACAAAGAAAGAAAATGTTTACATATTGTATGGCTTTTTTGTTATATTTATAATTATTGTCATTGCAATTATTGTCATTGCAATATAAAAGATTAAAAGTATCAATGAGCTATAGAAAGAGAGAGTGGTTTGTTTTTAACCCACATCTTTAAAAAAAATTTTTTTTTTAAAAAACCCAAAAGGGGGTTTGCCACTTCATAAGCCATAAACTGCAAAGTGACAGCGAAAACCCGTTTTTTAAAAACCCCAATTTAGCTCTGGCTGTGTAAACTTGAGTCCATAAGATGTAATTAGAACCATTCTGTGGTTTACCTTGTGACTTCTTCCTTTATTTTAAAAAAACGGGTTTAAAACTTAAACCCCTTCTGGCCTTTAGGTTTATTGTCTTTTCCCCCCTTTATCAAATATAGCATATTTTTGTGGGTTTCGTTTCACTTATAACCCTTACAGGATATGCAGACCACTTTCTGCTGTAGAACAGCTTACAGAATATGCCCAGGAAATCCAATATATCACCTGAGCCACTAAGCCTTTAGAGAACCCCCCGTTCGATTTCCCCTCAACTCAACAGGCCGGTGGGCCGTTTAGTTGTTTTTCAGGGGGTGACGAAACCCAAAGAAAAACATTCCCTTTTGGGGAAAAATTTTCAAAAATTAGGGTTAACAAAAAGGCCCCGTTTAGACAAGAATTTTGCAAGTACTAAAGAACTAAAAAAGAGGGCTAACTGAAAATCACATTTGCATTCAGAAGAACATAAAATGCAAATGTTTCCTTTCCCGCTGTCAATGCTCCCCTAAAAAATAAATGCATTTTTTTCAATGAAAATGGCCCCTTTATCTGGAGAATTTTGTATGCTGCATTATTAAATAGCCCTGTAGGTCTGCCAAAATGTATGAAGGGATGCAACCCTGATACTTTGGTTTCATTCTGGCAAATAGGAGTCTTCCCTGAAGTGACTTTCTACCCCACTTTTAGGGAGACATGTATGAAGGAAGGCGCTTCAAAGTGAATTGTCAAGTCTAATTTTCAGTGTATAATTGGGGCCCGAATTTTATTTCAAGTGGGGTTTTTTTTTCCCAAATTTTAAATGGAGTCTAAAGTTTGACGCGCTTCGCCTATGTGCTATGCACATTACGAAACTTATACGCATTAGCAATGCGTCTAACATGTGTAAAGACTATAGGTTGAAAATAAAAGAAAATTCATTAGAATAGCATTCAGTGAATAGAAACTATGGAAATGTCTTGCTTGGGGACCAGAGGTCCCCGCAAGCCTGTGGTGTTTCTTTGGCCCCTTGTGTAAATAAAGGGTTTAGGGCAGCAAAAAAACATTTCAAATTTAATGTAGTAAAAAATATAAAAACGTTAAAAATTTTGAAAAAACAAAATCATGGTTATTTTAAATTAAAAATAGTTTTTGATTTATTAAATTTTTAAAAGCATTTTATTTGGGGAAATATTTTTAAAAATTCTTGGGATATTATATATTTCCAAAAAATTTTATTTGATTTAAAATTTTTTTTAAAAATTTTAAAAAATTTAAAATTTTTTATACTTTTTTAAATTTTCGAAAAACTTTTTATTATTGTAAAATGGGGTAAAATTTAGAAAAAAAAGGAAAATTTTTTTTCCCCCAATGGCAAATCTAGCTCCACTTCGACTCCTTGGCTTTTAGGCAAGGGCCCCCTTTAAATAGATCGGCCCGTTTTTGAAACAGTAAAAATGCCTAGTTTTGTAAAACCACATTCATGGATGTTTTTTTGTAAATTTTAAATTTTGGGGCGCTACAAAACCCCCAGAAAGCCCCCCCAAAACGGCCCTATTTTGGGGCATTAGAAAGTGGTTTGGGGTCTTACGAAAAAATTTTCACCTAAAAAAAATTCATTAGGCACATTTTGAAACGTTTAAAATGCTCACTTTTGGGGATTTTTCCCAGAGGGGCCTTTTCCCCAATTTTTTAAAATGTCCTTGTTTTTCCCAAAGGGGGAAAAATAGGACCCAAATTTTTTTCTCCAGTTTTTTCCTCCACTGCAAATTCCCCACTTTTTTTAAGCTTGGACACCTACTCCACAAGTAGCAGCTTGATTTTGGGTAGACATTTAAATGCTCAAGAAAATTGTTACTTCGGTACTTGCTCCACCATTTATCCATTAGCTACTCAATATGGCTGACCTTTGTGTTTTTTCATGACACATTAGAGGGCTTTTGGGTTATCTCAAAAAAAAACCAAAAAAAGAAACTATATTATCCCTTTTTTTCTAGTTCCCCTTTCACCCCCTAAAATTTCTCAGATGGGGGTTTTCAATATACTGTGAGAACCCTAATTGGTTACAATCCCGTTCCTGTCTGTTCTTTTGAAATCTCTGCCATCTAACCCATTCTGTAAACTGCTGATATAGAGTGGTACACTCTCTTATTTACTTCTGCCAAACTGTGCCAAGAAATGTCTTATCTCGACTTAACTATATAATAGGTAACCCTGGGGCATTCTCCTTAGTTGACTACATACGAAATAAAGTACAAGAATTCCTTATGATCAATATTCTCCTCCTTATACCTGTGGATTTTTCTGCTCGAGAATAGCAGATCATTTATATATATATATATATATATTTTATATTAAGCGCCAAAAAAATTCGGCGTCTTGATGCACAGCATTTCTACCCATTAAAAATGTCTACAGTTGTTCCTCGCTAGGATTAACATTTTTGGAGGTCTACTGAATGTATCTTGGATAATTTGCATCCAACAGGTCTGATTATCAATCTAGAGCTAAAATCTTGTATACTGCATTTTAAAGAGCCTTCTACAAGGCACTGGTTTATCAGCAGGCCTGGATATTAGGAAACCTTATTGAACACTGTTAAATATTCCATCAGTTCATTTTTGCGACTGAGATCTAATTAGAGTTTTAATACTATTTCTTTAGGTGTCAGGTATTCTGTGTTATCAATTGCAATGATCTTACAGGTGATTTGAAGAAATTAAACCACTAGATTTTGGCTTTTATGGTGTTATTGTTATTTGGTGACATGAGAGTGAAGTTGTGAAGTTTATAATGGTGATGGACTCAGTCAGTAGTGAAGCCCTGGAGGAACCCTGTGAAGGTGAAACATGAGTCAAGTGTTGGAACAAACTGCTAGACAGAGCTTGTAGTTTTATTGATTTTATTGAATGCTTTTTTATCCTTGGTTCTTTGTAAGTTGGATTAACTATTGTGTGGGGAATTTAATGTCCTGTAATATTTCACCTTTGGGGTGGTTTTTCCTGTGTACTGATTACAGAGTTCCCACGATAATTTTTTATCATGAACTCTATAATGGATCCATTTGCTGTAGATCAATTAGCATTGTGCATTGCTTTAAGGACCTGTAAGTACTGTCTTATTAGTCTATGTTCCTGATTTTAGAGACATAATCCCTTTCAGATATAGTGGAAAGCAGTGCGAGTCTTCTGAAAATCTATACAGTTAACTTAAAACCAGACAGATATCCATTAGACTGCAAGTCTTTTTCTCTCTTGAACATAAACTATGAAGTTCTAACAAAGATTCTGGTCTCTCTTCTCAACTCAGATGTCAATATCCTTGGTCTATGCAAATAATCTGATATCATGTTATGCGCTCTAAGGCTTGACCACACTTTTTTTTAAACCCATTTGACGAGTTAGTGTCCACTAATCCGATTGCCCCCCTAAATTTTTTGGTTTTTGAATATGGGGGGCCACAATAGAAACTGTTAAGGTCAAAACTCATTTTTGGGGTCCATATGCGGGAAAACACCAAACATTTTCAAATGCCCAGAACCTAATATAGCTGAAATGGTCATTGCTCTAACTCAGTCTTTTAACAGAGCACTTAACAGGATTGCCCCTTGCCCATCCTTTCCTTTCTAGAGGCCCTCATCCTAAAATATGCCACCCAAAGCATGACCATTGTATGAGTGTCTACCTGGATAAAATTGGCTTATATATGGATCATTTTACCCCCCTTTTGAAATATATTATATAATATATAGGAATATTCATTTCAAACGGTTTAAGCTTGAAATTGTCTTTTTCTTCATTTAATGAATCATATCTCACTAGATTCCTTAATTTGTTTATTCTGTTTGCTAGATAGAGAACAGTGGAACACTGTCAATATACAAGAGACATTTTTCTTTGTCCCAATGGCCATTACTTCTCGACTTCCAAAAATTTGTTTCTAAGAAATCTAAAAAACCAAGAAATTTTTAATAAAAATGGCTAATAACTGCAATCCCGAAAAAGTCTATATTTTGGCTGATTTAAAACTTGGAACAACAACCCAAGCCAAAAAACACATACATAAAACCTTTTAAGATGTGTGTGACCATATCTTGGAAAATTTAACGTAACTAGTGAAATGCCTATGCTGACATGTAACAGCATTCTCATTGTGCTATTAAACTAAATTGTATATGGATTATATTTTTATTGTTTAACTGACATGACTGTTAATTGAAGTTTAAATCCTGTTATAATTTTTAATTTAATAAAACAAATAAAGATTAAAATTTCAAATAAAATGTCTTTAGCACCAAACAACCACCCAAAAAACTTTAAAACCATTTTCCAAATAAAAAAGTCTTTAATACTATTTAATGCTTTAATAGTCTTAAATACTATTTAAATACTAATAAATTGTTATTTAATTTAGTACTTTTTTGTAATTTAACAGTTTTAAATACTATTACTCCTTATCTAGGAATCTTCTAGCCTTCATTAAAGGGGTTTTGCCACAAAGTAAAAATTTACTGAAAGTTTGAAAATTAAATAAAAACATTTCACCATTCCCTCATTATTAAAAATTCTGTACCATTTTTGTTTTCGCTCCTTTTGGAAAACCATTGTTTTTCAGCTCCCCAGGGGGTATAACAGGGGCAAGAGCTCCCTCCTGGTCGCACATCTCAGACTTCACCTCTCTTCTCAGGTAGCTACTGAGGTTCAAACCCCGGGGGGCTGTCACTCTACTCCTGTCCTTTGGAATTAGTAATAAGTCAAACAGTGCAAAAAAAAAAAGAAAACCTCAATGAGGGGATGTGCTTTAAAAGAAAAAAAAGGTTAAGTTCCTTGAACCTAGGACCCTTGGCTTAAAGCAAAAATGTTACCTCTGACACATGTAGCTACTTACAAATTCTATACAAAACGGGGCCTTTCTTTCACTAACAGAAAGGGATGGTGAGTCTTTCCCGCTGATCCATATATGCAATTCAAACAAATCACACAGAGCGAAGAACTGATCAAAGGGATGAAATAAGATTGTGGCAAAACCCTTTTTAAAAAGAAGTCATCAAGATGCAGCCCCTAGGGCCACAAGCTTTATTCTGGTACTACTTTGCTAACATTCCCAAAAAATAAAACCCTGTTCTTATAGGGTATTCTCTGGTTATTCAG
Source organism: Phyllomedusa bahiana (assembly GCA_025379985.1). NCBI lineage: Eukaryota > Metazoa > Chordata > Amphibia > Anura > Hylidae > Phyllomedusa > Phyllomedusa bahiana. The sequence goes on from JAODAL010034265.1 coordinate 11,891, forward strand.
TTGACTGCAAGGATTCTACTGAGTCATTCTCTCTTTGCTGTAGTTCTACATGAAATGAAGGGAGTAGATCATTTATGGTACAATAAAGGCAGTGATTTTAAAAAGCAAGCAGATTTAATTCTGTCCCAAAAAACCTTTCTGCTTTATGGGTGATCTTACTAGTAGCAGATCTTTTATTCTTGTTTTTTCTCCCTTGTTTATGTAAATATTTTGCATTTATGTTTTCCATTTTTAATATTTTTTATTTTTTTAAACTTTTTAAGTACTGTACCCTCCTGCATTAAACATAAAATGAATACTTCAGTTCCTTGTTGCTCTAAACCTACCCACAATCTCAAAGTGGAAAAAATAACCTCCCCAAGTGACTACTTTTAATTTGATAGAAAACCCTACAGAAATCATTCAATTTTCCTACAGCGCCACCATAGGACACATTAAGTATAACACAGTACCACCAAGGGGTGTTTGTATTGCAGAACAGGACAGGTTATTTTGTACACAAGACATTCTTTATAACTACTCTCATCTTCAAAAGATGAGGATCCTGAACAGAGGACCTCCACCCTATTAAAATAGAATTCCCAGTACAGGGTATGTGAAAATAGGTTTCCTAAACTGGACAAGCACTTAAAATGGGTTTTCTAGGATTTTTGTAAAAGGACTAACAAAAGGATTTATTGTTGAGTTCCTACAGGGAGGTTTACTACCATACGTATTTAGGACATGCAGAGTCGAAAAGTCAAAATAACATCAAATCATCAAGATGATATTGAATCAATGTAGTTGTATGAGATAAAATAAATAACATATCTTTTTATTGGTTGGTTATGAGAACATATTGGATATGCAGTGCATTGTAATCCAACTTACTAAACTAGCCGTATAGATGAATTGATATAAACAATATAGAATAGTATTACTAAATGCTTTTCCAACTGTTTGTTTATTTGCTTGACAGATAAATGGTGCTTTATACAACTGTTATAAAAAATAATTCTTATTTTAGAATTTTTTTTTAATAAAAAGCTTAAAAAACATAGATGAAAAAAAAATTATTCAGAAATAAACATACAGAAATCCTAATTCATAATACAAAACCAAATGGAAAACCAGATACTCAGCAAAGGACTTAAGGAAGCAGAATGCATGAGACTGTAACATGAACAAAAACACTAGTCTAATCCTGCATTCATGCCCCCGTAAAAACACAACCGTTATGTAATATTTACTGTCATGCCTTTAGCTGTAGTTCTTATATTCATATGCTGTATTTCTGCTCAGTTGCAACTTCTCCAAATAGTGGCTGTTTGTGCTCACTGTTAGCTAACATGTAATTCTAAGTATGTCTCATCAAAGCTACCATAACCACATCAACTGGCCAGCTGATATTATCAAGTCATCTCCTCAGCAGCCATTTTCTCCTGGATACATGCTGAGTGGAAGCGTGTTAGACATCCTCTTCCATCCAAGTATTGCTTGAATGTCCAAACTACCATTCAGGGCAGCAGATTGGATAGTGATATATAGTATTGTACTCTATGCCCCTAGCTGTTGTTTACAGTTTATCGTTAGACTCATGTTTGCTACAGACAGGACAGCACTGTACTCACTATGTGTATGTGTCTGCACATGTGTATGTATATATTTATGTACTGTATGCCATTGTATTTTATGTTTATGTTTGCATTGATTTGTATAGTCTAGTGTTGATGTATGCTGCTACACCACAGTAAGCGTATGTCTTTTTATTGTTTTCGTTTTACACTTTTCCTTACAGAAAAGTTGAAATCAGAGATTGTTCCTTGTCAATGACTTGCTGGAAAAGAGTTTAGCTGACTGTCAACTTACGCTGCGCATATATAGGGAGGACAGAACAGTTACAAAGATTTATAATATAAGGGGTTTTCCATGTCCTAACAATAAAAAATATGCATCTGGGGCCAAATGAAAAAAACAAAGTCTATACTTCTTCCTCGGTTCTCATTTCCTGAGCTGCTTCTCTCCATTCTTCTGTTTACAGCCGGCTACTTCCAAACAGAAAGGTCATGGCTACAGTCACTGACTGGCTTAAGCAGTCACATGCCTCACCACTTATATTACCGTTTAAAGCTGTTCACTGAACTGAATTGCTAAGTAAATGAGAGGCACATGACCTCTTCAACCAATCAGCGTCTGCAGCGGCGACTTGCCCATTTGGAAGTAGCGGAAAGTAACCAGAAGATCGTAGGGATGCAGCTCTGGAACCGAGGACTGGGAACCGGAGAGTATAGGTATTTTTTCTTTATTTGGCCACAGGAGTATAACATATATAAATATATATTTTAGGACATTAGCAACCCTTTTAACAATAATAAAAAAACGTCATGACTAAACAAAATCTCTGGTCAGGTGACATCTTACCTGAACAAAAAATAAAAACAGAAAACCAAATGAATTACTCATGAAGCATACACATATACCAAAACATAACACATCTATAATATTATCACTTTTTTAGTTGGAGCACCTCAAACTGGATAATAGACATCCATAAAACCATAAGCCCAGGATTTTCTGTACACCCTGAAGTCCCACACGAAAAGAAAAACTTATGTTCTTTATGCAATTTATAGAAAACCAACAAAATTAAATGTAAACAATGTAAACAAAAACACTTACTATATCCACCTGTATTGTCCTACCTGTGTTGCCATTGACTGCTGAATGATAGAATCCACTGATGCATGTTAAAAAGCATTAGTAGTTATTATTATTATTATTATTATTATTATTATTATTATTATTATTATTATTATTATTATTATTATTTTAGAGCGCCATTAATTCCAGGGCGCTGTACATTCAAGGGGGTTACATACATAACATAAGTCAAACAAGTACAATGGTGACAATAGATGACTAACAACTCATACAGAGAGAAAGAGTATGGGGGAAGCATTAGAGAAATCTTGGAGACGGTTCTGTGAGGAGGTGACAAGATGAGAGCAGAGAAGGTCCTGTGAGGAGCGAGATTGAGAGAGGGGAGATAACTGGAGATCAGGGCAGAGATGTTTGGAAGGGAAAGGTTATGGAGAGCTTTGTAGGTCAGGGTTAGTAACTTGAAATTAATTTGCTGGGAAATGGGAAGCCAGTGAAGGGTTTGGTAGAGGAGAGAGGCTGAAGAGTAGCGAGGAGAAAGGTGGATAAGGCGGCCAGCAGAGTTGAGGATGGTTTGAAGAGGAGCAAGAGTGCTAGACGGGAGGCCACAGAGAAGGATGTTGCATTAGTCTAGGCGGGAGATGACAAGGGTATGGGCCAGCATTTTTGTAGTATCACTGTTAATGAATGTGCATATTAGTGAAATATTTTCCAGGTGGAGGCGGCAGGCAGAGGTAAGGGCATTACTTGAGTATTTGTCCTTCAATAAAGGACCAACCCGTTTTGTTTTTTTTTACTTTATTCATGCAGTGAATACAGGATCTTTCACTGCTGCCACTGAGTAACGTGACTTGCACTATAAGGGCCACATGTATGAAAACTGTCTAAGTCTAAAATTCACTTTGTTGCCCATAGAAACCAATCAGAGAGTCCCTCTCATTCTTCCAGAGAACTATATAAAATGAAAGAGGATTTCTGATTGGTTGCTATGGGCAATAAAGTGAATTTTAGACCTAGACAGTTTTCATACATGCGGCCCTAAGTTACTAAAACACACAACATGGTTGTGTGATCCAGAAGTGAATCTCTCTATGCATTCCTATGGGAGAACTGCTTCAATTACATCAGCATAGTATGTCAGTACCACCTCTTACATTTCTTCCTCTTCTAAAACGGTTAATTAGATTTATTGATGAGGACAGGAGCATTAATGTTTTTCACAGGTTCCAAGGATCTCTCCTCTGGATCAATGTTTTTCCAGTCAATTAAACTGTCAAGGACACTTTGCCTCTTTATTTCATGATATGGATCTCGTTGACCTTTTTCAGCATCAAAAAAGATGAAGACACTGGAAAGATGTCCTGCAAAGAAACCAAGATATGTGATGGGAATGAGGAGCAGAATGAGATAGAGGCATTTTTTGGATCCTGTCCAAAAGCAATGAAGAATGTCCGTGCTTGTGTGGATTCTTCAGTATGAGTTTTACAAGTGTGTTCTCTTAAGGCTAGGTTCACATCTGTGCTGGAGGTTCCGTTTGGAACCTTCATTGCAGAGGTGAAAAGTTGAAGCAATAGGATCCTTTCACCATGGACTCCCACGGTGCCCAAGAGACCTTATTAAATACCATTGTAATTAGTAGGGTTCATTGGGTTTCCACTGTGGTGTCTGTATTTGAGACAAAAAAAAATGATGGGGCCATTGTTATTAATAAGGTCCATTCAGCACCGTGGATGTTCGTAGTGAATGGGTCCTGTGGCTTCAGTTTTTCACCTCTGCGATGGAGGTTCCAGACCAACCCTCTAGTGCAGATGTGAAACAGGCTTTAGGATTGTAAGTTCTCCCAGATTTTATGCGAAAATGATACAAGGTTTCAGAGGAAGCTTTCTAAGATCTATTTGACCATTGTTTTTAGATGTATTTGAATTTAGCATTCAGATGTATATCTTTTTGCGCAAAAGTACACAATACCTATCTGAGTATTCCAATTATATTCTAATTAGTCCTGTCTTAAATTATTACTGCCTCGCAAAAAAGACTGAAACATAACCTTTGGTCCCACATTTAAAATATCTGTATAACAAATGAGGACAAGATAAATCAAGTAGAAAGGTATTGCAACACGTATATTATATCCCAGGACAATGCAGAGTAAGAATAAATAGACAAATACATATATAGGTGCCAATAAGGACACTCACATAACCATCTGATATATGTTCTCCACCTTATTTATTAGGCTGTTATCCAGAGGTGGTTGTTCTGTTCTTTTTAATATTGGTGTAACCATTTGCAGATGTATTCAAAATATCAGCTTTTTTTGCAATAAAATATATATAGAACTCGACTGTGCTCTCTGTCACCTATTGTCCCCAACCTAACTAGCGAAGAATCCAACGAAAAGGGCATCCCCACCCTACAGTGAATGACCCCTGTTAATCCAAGGGAAAACACAAAATGGCGCACACCAGAAATATGTTATACAAAAATAAACACAATTTTTATTGGGGTCCAAAGAGCACACAAAATAAAAACAAATAAAAATAGCCCCCAAAAGAATGTACATAAAACTTCCCCAATCGAGTCAGAAAGGAGAGTAAATAAACAGGCCATGCATAACAAAAGAACTCTGCATAGTCTAATGAGGTTTCCCTTTTAGCAGCATGTGAAAAATAGGCAAAGATAACAATATGCATATGATAAAGTACAAAGATGCAAATAACAATAGGGACAAAAATAAAACAATTTAACCCAAATATATATCAAACCAATATACAAAGAAATGAATAGCACAGATAGTAATGTACCAGAACTGAATAATTGCAAACAGGTTGTGGAAAAATTGTCCTAGGGCTCTCTAGGTGGAAAAGAACCCTACATACCTGAGTATCACAGTCCTGAGGAAGCTACATCTTGTGGCAATATGCGTGGGATTAGAAATTAGAAAACGCCTTTATGTTAGGCACCCCCATAAATGATTACACCTAAAAACATGCCATCCTTAAAATATTCAAAACAGTGTTTAGAAATTTTGTTAACCCTTTAGCTGTTTCACTGGAAAGAAAAGGCAAAGTGGAGGTTAAATTAAAAAAAAAAAAAACATTTTTTTTTTTGCAGATTTTGTTGGTCTCATTTTCATTAGGACTATCTTTGGGCACCATGTAAGGTATTTGGACACCTTATGGTGCTAAAACTTAATCCCCCAAAACTCATTTTGGAAACTATGCCCCTTAAGGAATATATTCAGTGGTGCAGTGAGTATATTCACCCCACAGGTGTTTTACAGATACTCAACATTAATTTATGAAAATTGAAAATATTTTTTTTTACCCAACAATATGCAGTTTAAGCTGAAAATGTTTCATTTTTACAAATCCTGAAAAACCACAGGCCAAAATTTGTTACACAATTTCTTCCAAGTTTGGCAACAAAGGGATCTGGATAGGTTGGAGGCCTGGGCAGAGAAATGGCAGATGAGGTTTAACACAGATAACTGCAAGGTTATGCACATGGGGAGGAAAAAATCATTACATGATTTCATGTTAAATGGAAAAACACTGAGTAAAAGTGACATGGAGAAGGACTTGGGAATCCTGGTGGACAGTTAACTTAAATGTAGGAGCCAGTGTCAGGCAGCAGCAGCCAAGGCAAATAGGATCATGGGTTTTATTAAAAGGGGCATAGATGCGCATGATGGGAACATTATTCTCCCATTATACAAGTCACTGGTTAGACCACACATGGAATATTGTGTACAGTTTTGGGCACCAGTGCACAGGAAAGACATTGTAGAGCTGGAACAGGTACAAAGGCGGGCAACAAAATAATAAAAGGACTGGATGGACTGCAATACCTAAAAAGATTAGTAAGGTTAGGGTTATTTAATTTAGAGAAAAGATGGCTTCGGGGGAACATAATAAATATGTTTAAATATATTAAGGGCCAATATAGAGATCTCGCTAAAGATTTATTTATACCCAGAACTGTATCAAGAACAAGGGGGCATCCTCTACGTCTTGAGGAAGGAAAGTTTCTACATAAACATAGAAAGTGCTTCTTTACTGTTAGACTAGTGGAACTCTCTGCCAGGGGAAATTCACTAACAGAGTTCAAAAAGGGTCTGGATACATTTCTGGAGCGTGATAATGTAACAAGTTATAGTGACTAGGATTCTGGAGAGTTGTCGTTGATCCAGGGATTTACACTAATTGCCAGTTTTGAGACGGGAATTGGCTTCTACCTCATGGGGGTTTTTGCCTTCCTCTGGATCAACACTTTAGCAACACTTTAGCAAAATGGGTTGAACTGGATGGACGTCTGTCTTTTGTCGGCCTGACAAACTATGTAACTATATCACTATGTAACAATTTATATGTCGGTGTAAACTACTGTTTGAGCGAATGGCAGGGCGTACAAGGGAAGGACCACTACTTGGCTTTTGGAATCAACACCCCTTTAGGAAATTCATCTAAGGTGTATTTATAGGTCCACAGGTGTTTCACTGTTTTTTGGCATTGGGTCGTAGAAAAACCAGCAATTCCGCCATTTTTTGGGGGGTTCATTTTTAGAGTGTTCGCCATGCAGTATACAGTATATGACATGATTAGTGTTGAGCGATTGCGTTGGTCATCGACATCGGGCGATGGTCGATAGTCGACCATCATCGACCAGATCAGTCGAGAGTCGAGCAGTCGATTATTATGGAGCGCTGACCATTAAAGTCTATGGGGAGAGCACAACACCTTCATTCTTCACACCCAAACAGGGCTGGGAGAAGCTGGAATGTTAAATCCTCAACAGTCAACTGGATACGTTGCTACATCTTAGGCAACACACTTATGGTTATAAAAGCCACAGAAAAAAAAACACCACAACATTCACTATCCTGTCTTGTACCACAGCATGACCCTTAAAACCTGAATCACCCCCAATTAAAAAGTGCCAGAAGGCAGTATTGTTTGAAACATCATCTTACTTGAACTGGTGAAATTGAATATCCCTGTCCTGAGGAACGCAGCATGAGACCAAACTGCATGACCCCCAGGATTTAAGAGTGTTGCCGGGAAAAAGGGGTCTTTCAACCACCATTTTAGCTTGAATGGACATTGATACCTATACATGTCTGGGCCAGCATGAGCCCCAAACCTGCATGACCCCAGATTCAAATAGTGCCGGAAAAAGGAGTTTTCAACCACCATTTTATTTTTTCACCTGGACTTGACTTATCTGTCTGTACCGGCCAGAATGACCATAAACCATCGTCTGACCCACAGATTTCAAAGTGCCGGGAAAACGGAAGTCTTTCAAACCACATTTTAGTTTCAATGGACATTTGACCTCTTTATGCCTGTCTGGGCCACCGATGAGCCCCAAACCTGCCATGATCCCAGACTAAAAAGTGCCTGAAAAAAAAGGAGTCTTTCAACCACTATTTTACGTTTCATGGACAGTATATGTCCCTGTCCTGGGTAGAGCTTGCCACTCCTATGAGGTGCGGACCAATTGAGCTTCACTTGGAAATACTGGTGGTTAACGCTCTGTTTCCACAAGGTGCCTTTTTCATTGGCATTCTTTTTCATATTTTTACTTCAACGTGCGGCAGGAAATTAGTCTCTGTACTTTGTTCTTGTCCGTGTGCTCCTTACTCTGTTACCTCCTTGTTACAATTCAGAGGAATTTTTTTACCAGCTATTTTGTACATGCAAGTTTTTTAGTAGTTAATTTATAGAAAACACATTTTTTAAATAGGATGAATCCCCATGGCTTTGTTTCTCTTTTTTTTTTTTTTTTTTTTTTTTACATCACAAAGAAGTTTATTTAGACAAATGGGTGGTTACATTCCAACACGCAAAATACAGAACCGTACAGGGAGTACTCAGATACAGATGAGTTAGTAACATCAGAATGATTCCAAATGCAACATGAGACATATACAATTCACATACTTAACACATCTTGCATAGTAAACAACCAAATTGAGGGCATGTGTCGCCAGGCCAGAAAACATGCAATAAAGGCATAGATTGAGTCATATCCGAGTTCCCAAGCGACAGGTAGGGCGAGAGAAGGACCTCCCAACCTCATCACCAGAGGGCATGCAAGGGACAGTGAGTAGGCATATGGCCGTAGGCGGATGAGTTCTTCGTGGACCATAGAGCACAAAGAGAGTTTCGGCAAGGGAAGACAAAAGCATGTTAGCGATCCTCCCACATTTCCTGTTGCACGTTTGCTAACAAAAAATTACGTTGCGGTGGGGTAAATCAGTCAAGCAAAAGAAGGGGAGAATAATAAAAAAGAAATGACAACTGACTGAACATGCGGAACAAGGATAAAAGGGAGGAAAAGGGAATGGGAGGGGGAGCCAGCCAGTATCATGGAAACACCATCGCCACCATATGAAGTTTCATGTCGGTCAGTGACACTAGTAAAGTGCACAAGCTATCCAGAAGTAGGTGTATTGACAGATTCGCAGGAACTTGAACATCGTCACCACACCTGAAAAAACTCGTGTATCGCCTAGTGAAATACTTCGAATTTTCTTCCCATCGACAGATTCTGGGAATCTCATTCCGAAACGCAAATCGATAACGAGGGGCACGCTGTGGACGCCACAGCTGGGGATGATAGTTTTAGCCAGCATTCGTATTAAGGTAGTTGATTAGCCGGTTCTGACGGGGACCGCGGTCAGGGGACTCTGGACATGCATGATGAGCAGAATGATGGGTCATTATCCAGACGTTTTCCGTAATCAAATGGATGATCTGTATTTCCTTGGCCAGAAGGGTACTGGAGGGATGGCTACTTCCACCAGATGTGCAACATGTTTCCACTTCCATGACATCTCTCAGCATATATTGGTAAACCGTGGGATTAGAGGGTATGTAAAAGTGGACGGGAATTCTATACATCGGGAGAGAGTATCTTGTAATTTAATTCTTGCACTTTGGATGGAGATTGAGGTCTTACGGGCCAAAGAAAACATCCGATTTCCACTCTTCATCAAAGAGGAACTCTTTACCGATCTCCTTCTCCAGGCTTCTGAAATTCATTTAGAAGACACACAGTAACACATGTCAATAAATTCATAGAGCCTGGATAGAAGGTGGGAGGATGCTTGACAATCGGAGACACCAGACTTAAATATGAGAGAGGGGGTCTATCGAAGGACAATGGTCCTTCGAAGGCTGCGCATATACTCCGTAATTGATAGTAATGTAACCTGGAAAATCTAGGGCACTGAAAATCAGCCCTCAACATAGAGTACGATTTAAGGGTACCGTCTCTGAACACATCCCCCATAATTCCGAAAACCCCTATTTCCCCCTATACCCAGAGCTGTTGGCCTAAGTGTTTCTGGAATACCGGGGTTCCCAGTAATGGGAGTAAGCGGCCCTCCTGGTCTTAATATATGCATGGACGAGGGGTAGGCTCTCACTGTAGACACCACGATTTGTACAATCAGGGGCAAGAGCATCAGGCTTTTTCTTGGGAGCCACAGAGGAGATAGCCAAGGAATTGCAGCAGTGGGAGAGCCATATAGTTCAGTCTCAATCCTGACCCACAGTTTGGTATTATAATTGTGAAAGCTGTCCAGAATTCTGACCGCCGAGGACTGCCAGTAATAAGATTGAAAGTCTGATCGAGAGACCACCCTCATCTCTGGGCCTCACCAGTATAGTTCTGGAAACCCTAGGATGTTTCTGTGCCCAGACAAATCGTGTAATCAAACTATGGAGAGAACGAAAGAAGGGTTTAGGAAGCAGCACAGGGATCGTCTGAAACAGATACAGCAATCGAGGCAGAACATTCATTTTAACAATATTAATGCGACCCAGCCAGGAGAAGTCTTTCTTATCCCACCTGGATAGGTCGATTCGGATCAAATGAAATATCGGGGAGAAGTTAAGGTCAAATATTTTAGAGGGGTCCGCAGGAATATTAACCCCCAAGTATTTAATGGATGAGGGGGCCCAGGAGAAGGAGTAGGACTCCTTAAGCCGAGCCACCACGTCCGTCGAGAGAGTGATGTTCAAGGCCATGCTCTTAGTCATATTCACCTTATGGTTACTAAAAGAACCATAACGGTCCAGAGCTCGGAGGATAGAGGGAAGAGATATAAGAGGTTCTGTGACATACAGTAGCAGATCGTCTGCGAATGCCGAGCATTTCACCTCAAGATTGCCGCATTTAATCCCATGTATGGAGGCTGCTGTGGAAAAGGAATTATCTTGGAGTAATGTGTCTCCTGAATACTATAGCATAAGGAGCGGGGGAAAGGGGAAAACCCTGCCTGTACACATTGCAGATTGCGGGAAGGGGGTAGAGAGCGAGCGTGTGAACCTCCGTACTTGAGCCTGGGCGAGAAACTATTATAGGGCAAGGATCTTGGCACTAAGATTCGGACCAATGCCTATGACAGAGAGAGCCCCTGATAGAAAGGACCAGTCAACTCGGTCAAAGGCCTTCTCCGCGTCAAGCGAGAGCAGCATGCAGGGGATTTTGGCGCTACGAACATGATTAATAAGGGTTAAAGTTTGGGGGTGTGTGTCCTAGCTTCTCTCGTCGGGACAAATCCCACCTGGTCAGGATGAATTAAATTGTCTAATAAGGGGTTCAACCTAAGGGACAGGGCGCATTAAATTTGGCAGAAATTTTTGCCATCAGTGATAATTTAGGAAATCTGGGCAGGATAGCTATGGGCACAAAGCTGGGTCTTTCTTCCTTCTTTAGGAATTTACCAGTAATATGGGCCCTAGATAGGTCGGGAAAAGGGGAGGGCGGGAACCGAATTTGAAATTTAAGTAGGATCGGAACGGACAGGTCCTCCTTCAGGGTTTTATAAAATTTGGCAGTAAAGCCGTCTGGGCCTGGACTTTTTCCGGCGGGTAGAGAAGTAATTGCCATTTGGAGCTCTTGTGGAGAAAATGGGGTATCCAATGAGGTCCTCACCTCTTCGGAGAGGTGAGTGTGTGCCGTCCGCTGAAGATAATCCCTTAAACTGAGAGAGGGCTCCAATCTAGAGGCACGCGGGGAGGGCTTGGGAAGGTTATAAAGCTTAGAGTAATAGTCATGGAAGACGGCTAATATATCCTCGGTGAGGTGCACAAGACGCCCACCTGAGGCTTTAAGCTGGGGAACAAAAAAGAGAGGTCTCTCAGATTTCCTGTAAGCTCTAGCTAGATATCTTCCCGGCTTGTTGCTCCACTCTATTAAAAACCAGCTCCCGAATCTGACGGTATCGTTTGTGCTTATGCTCCATGAGTGCAAGGACATCATGTCGCAGCTTGATCAGGATTCTCAAGTCAGAGGTCAGAGCCCGACGGCCTTATGAGTAGTTTCTGCAGAAATGGAGTCAGCCCAGCAGAAGCGAAGATTGCTCGCCGGCCTCTCGCTTTTTCCGTGCCCCATGTTTCATCAGAACACCGCGCAAAACACATTTCAGTGCTTCCCACTGCGTTTGAAGGGTCGTCTTGTCCCCTCTGTGATTCTCCTGGAATTCACGAATGGTTACCTGCAACTCCTGAAAACATAGAGGGTCTTGCAAAAGTGTCTCGTTAAGTTTCCAGGCGAAAGGTGGGCGCCTGTATTGCGGGAGAGCCAGATCGCAGTGTATCGGGGCATGGTCGGAGTGAAGCACAACATCAATTTCGGTATTAACAACAAAAGTGAGCAGGGAGTGCTGGGTGAAAATATAATCTATCCGACTATAGGATTGGTGAGGGTTGGAGAAGAAAGTATAATCCCACACACCAGGTGAATCGATAAGCCAGGCATCCGTGAGTTGCATCCCATTTAACAGGCTTTTCAGCTTATTAAGCACGCGATGCGGCACACAAGAGCGTCCTGTGGATGTATCGAAAGCCGGCTGCAGTGCCAGATTAAAGTCACCACACAAGACCAATTGGCCTTGTGCAAAGCAAGTCAGGTCATCCAGCACCCTGGTGAGAAAGGAGACTTGGCCTGCTGTTAGGGAACTTAAATATTTGCTTGGTATAGACATGTCCTTGAAAAGTACACTTTTAGAAATATTGCTCTCGCTTCGCTATCAACATAACGTGTCCAAGGACCTCAGAGGAAAGAGAACTATGAATGAGATGGCCACCCCTTTGTTTTTTGGTAAGAGTTGCTGTTGTGGTACCAGGCAGGGTTAGTATTTATGTTATGCAGGAGTCTCGCATGTTCTTCGAGTCAAAATGCGTTCTTGGAGCATGCACATGTGGGACTTTAGCCTTGTGAACATGATAGATCAAATTTTTGACCGCTTTTCGGGCACATTCAGTCCCTTAACGTTAAGGGACGTGATCCTTATAGTATGCATCTAGAATATTTGAGAAGCACCCAGCTGGAGGGCAAAGACAGAAAAAGAGGGCGACGATGGAGTCGACACCAACCGGCTGGGAAGGGAAGGGTAAGGGAAGGGAAAAATAAGACAAAAAAGACCAACAGGGTCTGTAAAACCAAGATATCAAAAAGCAAACAAGGCAGCCTATTAACTGCAGAGGACCAAAAGAGCAAATTGGTCAATGAGGAAAGAACCACCAAAGGGGGGCCAACATGACCCATATGCGGAGTCATTTCGCACAAGTAGAGCGCAGATCATATCATAGGAGCTCCATACAGGCAAGAGTGATTATCAAAAAAAAGGAGCGCCAGGCAAGATTGAGCTACGGAAAGTAGGCATAAACAGCAATTAAGAACAATGCCTAGCATGAGAGGGAAGACTGCGACACGGAAAGGGAATGGCGCAGCACAGGGATAGATGGGAAATCCCAAAAGGAAGAGGAAGAAAGAAGAAGAATCAGAACGACAGGTTTCAGCATTCAATGAGTTATACATGCCTCTCACAACCAGAAGAGCAGTTCAGCGAAGTGGGCCAGTCGCCTGGTTTTGGTCATCCAGACCTCGCCTCCTCCGACTCGGACGTTGGGACTTCGGAGATGTGGTAGAGGAGAACGGACGCCGAGGCACCCGCGCTTTAACAGTGGACAGGTCAGAAAAATTCGGGTCCGCAGCTGAGTTCCAATCGGGGAGATCTACCGAAGGCAGGTCCAAGGCGGAGAGGAAGTCCGGAAGGTCAGCCAACGATCGGAAGGGAAATTAAGGAGTCTCATGTTTGTCGGTAAGCGAATGGGAAGCCCCAGCGGTACTGTATATGGCGCTCCTGAAGAATCATGAGCAATGGCCTAAGGGCAGTCCTTAAGCGTAGGGTTCGTATGGAGAGATCAGGGTAGAGACTGACTTTGGTGCCTTCATAGAGAACAGAGTCCATGAGACGGGCTTTTCTCAAGATATCCTCTTTAATTTTATAGTGATGGACTCTGCAGATAATGTCCCTAGGTTTGGAGGGGTCTGGGCTCTGTGGGCGCAGCGCCCTGTGGGCACGATCAAATTCTATATAGGTATCCAGGGGTCTGCCCAAGATGCGATTGAACAGCTTAGTGAGGGTTGGAATTATCTCAGCAGTGCGGACGGTTTCAGGGAGACCACGTAATCTAATATTATTGCGTCTGTTACGGTTCTCCAAGTCGTCAAGTTGGGCCACCACTTGGTTGTGACGCTCAATCTGGGTGGCCAGGGAGGTTTGGAGATTTGCAATCGCTAAGGTTGTAGAGTCCTGGGCTTTCTCCAGTTGTTGACATTTATCCTGTAGCTCCCCCACAGCTGTCTGGACAGGCTGAAGGTCCTGACACCAAGCTTGTCGGAGGTCTCTGGCTAGCTTTTGCATGTCTGATTTTGAAGGAAGAAGAGACAACAGCGCCTGCAGTTCAGGATGTGCTGCAAGAGTCTGAAGCGCCGCGTCTGGGGATGGCAGTGGAGATGACAAGAATTTAGCACTCTGCGGGGGCACAGGCTGCGGCTGCACCCGCAGGGGGGAGGCAGGAATCGCACAGTGGGGGCTACTATCCCACATGGGAGAGCCAGGATTGGAAGTCCAGTGTGATTCTTGGATGACAGGGATGTGCTTATCTATTGGGTGGTTCCAAGACTTGGCCTCCACTGTCGTCGATGAAGGTGGTGTAGATGTGGCGAAGGCAGCCGCTCCTGAAACCTGGGCAGCGGCAGAAGCTGCAATCCCATTTGGAGTCATCACTTGAGCGGGTTGTTGAGGGGCCGCGGCCCAGGAAGTGCAGGCAGGGTCAGGGTTGGCAGGCACCCGGGCGGATCCTGAGCTAGCCTCGCAATGGGCAGGCGGCGACAGGGGTGCCGTAAGAGGAGTGAGGGAGGAGGCAGCAGTATCTCGGTACCCGCTCCCCTCAAGCATGTTGCATGGAGTCCCCGTGTGAGGGGTGTCCCGGAGAGAGGTATCCCCTGAGGGGTTGTTGTACGCCAACCCGCGATCGAGGGCCAGACGGGGTTCCATCCTCCCCACCTCAGGGTAGTCCTCCATGGGGCTCTCTGCGGCCCAGTTCATAGAGGTGTCCATACCTGAGCTGGGGCCACACTCATTATTATGGGCTCCAGTTATCATCCCCTCAGTGTAGGGCACAGAAGTGTGCAAGCAAACCGTAGAGGGCCTCGGTGAGCTGGCAAGTTGGGCAGTGAGATGCACAGGGCTCCCCTCCGTTCGGGTATGAGCCGGTTGCAGAGAGCTCAGTTGAGCCTGGAACGGCGTCTGCGGCCCCACGTGGTCTGCTGTAATGGCGGCCGGGAGTCTCGGAGTAGGGGAGAGGGGCCGTCCCAGGTGCACAGGGCTCCCCACCTGAGGGATCACGCGGCTCGGCGCAGGTTCAAGTCTCCCACACAAAGAAGAGGGCTCTGTGGAAGTGCGGGCAGTAAGCCCGGAGGAGCTCAGCGGTACCTTAACAGCCGGACGGAGGTCGCGGTCCGGCGGTGGATGGCGCAGCAGCTCTCGGCGCTCGGTCTCCGACTCTGCGACGAGCGAAACTGTCCGGGTCGGCGAAGGAGCAGGCATGTCGACCGGCAGCTGGAGTGGAGGAGGATCGCTGCCGCATGGCCGGCGCAGGGCTTCTCCTCGGGACTGCCGCGAGCAGGCGGAAGTAGGGGAGGATGGCGCCGATGCCCGCGAGGCGCGGGAGGACGAGTCTTCTCCGTCCAGGTCCTGGAGAGGCAAGAAATAGTTGGAGATCGGTATATCTCCTATGGAGGAGACCTTGGAGGACTTGGGGGTCTTCTTTGCTCTTTTGGGTCCCATTGCAGTGCAGTCTTCCCGGGTTTTAGATGAGTCCCACCAGGAGCTCAGGCAGCGTGCGTCCGGCTTCTCACATAGCAGGCCACGCCCCCCTGTTTCTCTTTTTTTAATTGTATTAAATGGGTTGTCTCAATACAAGGATTGATAGCTATGTTAAAGATCTTGCAAAAACAAGTCATTTTGCAAAATGTGTCCATTAAAGTGTCTAACCTATTCCTGGTTGCTGATGAGCACCATCACCATTGAGCCACTCTTGAACATATTGTGTAAGAACAAATGATCTGTTAGAAACAATCATTTTTTTTTTTTTACAAATTAGGACCTGTAGTATAGCTGCATTCATAAGCAAAATGCCCCAAAAATTCCAAAGCATACCCTTGAGCCCCCCCACTTTGGACAATTGTGAAGAACAAAATGTCTGTTTAGAAAACAACATTTTTTTATAATAGCGACCTGTAGTCTATGCTGCATTTCAAAGCAAATGCCCCCAAAAATTTCAAAGCACTGACCCTTGAGACACTTTGGACAATGTGAGAACAAATGTCTGTTTAGAAACACATTTTTTTTATAGATAGGACCTGTTTAAAGCTGCATTTCAAAAGCAAAATGCCCCCAAAAATTCAAAGCATGACCCCTTGAGCACTTTTGGTAACAATTGTGAAGACAATGTCTGTTAGACAAGAAACACATTTTTTATAAATTGGACCTGTAAGTATTGCTGCATTTCAAAGCAGACATTGACCCAATAAAATTATAAATGGGACTTCTCAGCACTGTTCAAAAATTTGTGTGGCGAGAATTGCCACTTACGAGCACATTTCTGTTCAAAGGGACACCATAATTATTGCGGTATCTTCACAGATGTACATGACACAAAAAAATATATTAAATATGATTTCTTCAGCCACTCTTAAAAAATTGTGAGGGAGAAATGCCACTTAGAAAGCCACATTTCTGTTCCAAAGGACATGATTATTGCTGTATTCACGCTACATGATCCCAAAAAAAAGTGGAATAAATATGACTTCTCCCACTGTTTTAAAATTTGTGAGGGAGAATTGCCACTTAAAAGCCTCAATTATGTTCCAAAGGACCATAATTATAGCTGTATTTCTCACAGCAATATGACCTCAAAACCATTTGACAATGCGAAAACTTCTAACGATAAAGTGAGTAAATGGTATACGGTTGTTGTCATGAAACCTTTGCTGACTTTTAAGTCTCCTCACAGCAAAACCAGCAAATGAATGTGGGAAAAGAGAATTAAAAATTTGCAGTAAGAAATGATCATTTGTTAAAAGAAAAGGTTTTAAGGGACCATTTCTGTTTGAAGGTATTTGTGAAGTGGACCGGCAAACTAATCAGGTGGGACCTCAGGCAAATTGCGGGGCCACAACATCATCAGAGATCCATGCTGATTTCATCTTGATGAAAGTCAATGAACCATGTTATCTGTAGGAAAAACCGTATGCGTTGTCTGTAATGGATTCCTCACAGCTGTGTCTGAAGGTCCGCCTCAGATATGACGCTGGGCTGACTGGTGAAGGACAAACACCTCTATGGCGTGACGAGCCAGCTCGGGCATTCGTTCACATTTTGGATACACCAGAAGTCTAATTGGGTCCGGGAAACAAATACAAAAAATCGGTGTTGACGACGCAGATAGTCGTGCACCATTTGATATTAAGCTTGGTCTCTGTCTGTGTTGGATGTGTGCCCTGGCATTGCATGCGTTGGTGAGGTGGTAAACAAAGATGCTAGAGGTCACCCATTAGGCTTCTGCCCACACTTAAGCCTGCTGCTGCCGCTAGCGCTACTTGGCACTCTACTGCTGTCACGTCGCTGATGTTGTTCCACCTTGACATTTGGGGAAAGTGAAGCAGACGCAACAGATGTCTCCGTTTATCATTCAGCAAGGTCTTCCATTTCCTGTTATTTTACTCTCTATTTGGGTGGGTGGAAGGAAAGTGCTGAGTTTTGTTTTTGTACCGGGGATCCAGGAGGGTGGCCACCCAGTAACTTGTTGTTCATTTTAATGGCCTTATGCCTGAGGTTACATGTGGAGGAAATGGAGCATCCAAGCACTCATGTGACGAGATGGAGCCTTGATTTCCCCTAAAAGCCTCTGGGCGAGGGGCACTAGCAATGTTGTGTTATTTCATCTTCCTCCTCCGCCTCACATTCGTGCCAACCTCTTTTCAAGGCAGGCGACGTCCGGTCATCGGTTTTGTCTAGGAATACCTCCTCCTCTTCCTCCGCTGCATCCGCAAAAGCTTCAAACAGCCCTGACTTGCGAGGATGCACCCTGAGGCTGATGCGCCACCTTCCCACTAGTCTGGACCCGAACCACTGCCTAATGAAGACCGTGAAATTGGGAAAATGTCGGGCCTTGTGGGGGTTTCGGAGAGAAAGGCTCCGTGTGCATCTGGTCCCTTCCTCCTCCGTCGTGGTGGGAAGTTGTTTCGAGTGTCCCAAAGATCGTTCCAGAACTAAAATCACCCAATGCTCATGTGACAAGGGCATTGTCCGCATGCCATTTTAGTGGCTTTTTCAAAATGGGGAAGGATGGTTTCAGAGTTTTCACCTGCCTCCCTCTCGGTGTTCAAAACCCCGAGGTCCGCACCGCTGCTTGCAGGCCATGTGTCCTTTTTTAATGCGTTTAAAGGATTTCTCTACTGCCACAATCGTGGAGCATGTGGAGGGGGGGAATTCCAGCGTGTTGCAACGTAAAAATGAGGGTTGACGGGGAGGGCCCAGCTGAGCTGAACGGCCAGGCGGGAGAAGCGGGTTTCGAAAAGCGGGAAATGCGAACTTAGCTTCGGCCTTCCTCGCAGGGGTCCAGACCCGGGGGGTCTTTAGAAATTTTGGGTGACAAGGGTTTATGCATGGCCAGGCAAAGGGATGTGCTCCCGGGCCACCGTCTTAAAGGGGGTCAGGTTTTCGCCCCTTATCGCACACCCCTTGCCTGGCACAAGGTTCTTGGCACCCAGCCAGCGCTTGATTTTGTTGCGGAGAGCTGTCCCCAGCCCTAAACCTGTTTTGTGGCCCGGTCCCCAAGACAATTTAAATTTTTAAAACGGGCCTGGTTTCTGGGGGCACGGGGACCCAAACCAGGGGAACTTGGAGGAAAGAACCCTGAAACCATCCCGCGGTTTTTTGGGGCGTCCCGCCGAGCCTAGGCCCCCTTTCACCCCCAGAGACACCCACCCAGCTCACCCAAAAACCCTGGCCCCGAAAATATAGGGGGCCTTTGGCCGTGTTTACAGTCCATGTGTCGGTGGGAGATGGACTTTTCCGGCCACAGATCCCCAAAACAACGCGCTTAAAATTTTTGGGGTACTTTGTGGGCTGGCCGGGGCAGGACGGCTTTTCGGGCCCAAAAGAAATCCCCTGCTCGGCTCTAAATATTGGGGGAGGAAAGGGGCCAAAGACTGGGGGGAACTCATCTGTTTCCACCAGACGGAAAGGAAACTTTTCCCAAAGGGCCCAAAAAGCCGGGGCAATGCCGAAAATTCAGGTTTGGCTTTGGGGAGGGGTTTTGGGGTTAAATTTTTTCTTCGGCCCCAAACCGGGAAGCCCAAAGGGCGGCTGCTAGACGGGGCCGCTGAGGCGGGGTGGTAAAATGGCGGAAGGGAAGGGGTGGGAAAGGGTCTCTGGTGGTGTGGTGGGTACCCGGGCGAGGGGTGGAGGCAAACGGAGGCTGATCCCTGATAAATGACTCGGGAGAGAATGGGCTGCTGAGGAAAAATTGGTGGGGGGGGAAAGGGGGGAGGCGGGAGACAGAGGGGTGACAGGGGTTTGGGGGCCCGGCCTCGGTCTGGCCGTTTTGGGCGAAGTGTTGCCCCCAAAATTTAAACTAAATGCATTCGCTGCATTTGTGATAGCCCTTGTTGGTGGGGGTTAAAACCCCAAAAGGTTTTTCCCTCTATTTAGGGCCTTTACGGAATAGGCGGCAAAATGACACGCTGGGTGAAATCAGAGGTTTTGGTCAAAGAAGGCCCGGGCTTGAGGGGTCCTGGACCTTTTGACGGCAAATAAGCGAGGAGGGGGGGTTTGCGCGGCCCCGTGGGCGGGGGAATAAATCAGGGGGACTTCTGGACCCCCCTCCCTTTTTGAGGGGGAAAACCCCGTACGAGACACCCCATCATTTTCCCTTCCTCGTCCATTTGTTAAAGGGGCTCGCAAGAAAATTTCTGTTTGAAAAGACCACTTTGGGAAACCCGCAATGTCGTCATAAAACCATCACAACACAGTCCTAAATTTCTGCTTTCCAGGAGCTGGGGGCCCTACAAGAAGGGGGGACGCAAGGCGTTGCCGACCCCCCCGGGATTTTTTCTGACTGACCGGTTTTCCTTTCCCTCCCCCTTCTGAGGGCATCAAAAATGGGCGCCCTAGCAGAGAAAGCACCTTTTTGGCCTCTTAAATTTTTTAAACAGGGCCTTCTGCCCCCAAAAAACCCCCCTTTTGCATCAAAGGGGTTTTAAGAAAAGGGTTTAAACCCAGGGGGTGGGCACCGAGTGCCCTTTGGGCTGTTTTCCATTTTTAGACGGATGTTTGGTGATGTTGTTGAAAACATTTGTGGCCGTGACTGGAAGGACGGGGGAGGTAAGACTTGCGGGGATGAAAGGTTGCTTTAACCCAAAGGAAGGGGGGATTTTGGCGGGGACGCTGTTCGTTACGGGGATTCACGGGGCCCCTTTGACCCAGCGATAAACAGGCCTGACGGTCCTGCAACTGACGACCCCAGGCATGCGGGGTTGCGCCAGCACGGGAAAAGGGGGCAACCTTTTTCTCGTACCTTCCCTTTTGGTGCCCTACCCCCCTTTTTTGGTTTCGCTTACCACCTAAAAATTTCGCCCCAAGGGTTTAAGAATAAAAAAAATTTTAAAAGGTAAGGAAGATTTTTGGGGGAAAGGGTTCTTATTAAAAAGACGAAATAACTGCTTTTTCCAAACCCCCAAAATCAAAACAAAATTGTTTGGATTCAAAAAATAACTGCAAAAGTAGATCTATCAAAAAAGCTGGCCTGCCAAAGGGAAAAAAATTTTTGAAATTGAAATGTATTGGGGATAATACAAGGTATTTTTGGGCACCTATAAATTTCACCTGAAAACGGGTTAATAATAAAGCTTTGCATTTCAATTTTTAAACCCTAAGTCTTGATGAATTTTATCCAGAATTCTTTTTTGGAGCTTTTTTTTTCGTTTTAATACAAATTTTTTTTTTGGCATTTTCAATTCACCTGTGGGGGAAACTATAAAATTGCTGGATTCTAATTTAACTGAAAGGTGGATATATCAACAAAAGTGGAAGGGCCCCAAAATTGAAAATGAAACACCTTTCTGAAATGAATATGAAAATAAAAGGGGATTTTTGCACCAAACCCAAAGGGAGACCTGCATTTACAAAGAAAAGATTTTGGTACCTAATATAAGTTCGGGCTGCCCCAATATCCGGGTATTTCTTAGAAAACGGTTAATAATAAAGCTATTCGTCAAGGGGCTACCTAAAAATTTTAAATCCGTTTTTCTTTATTGAGCTTGTTTTGGGGTTCCCCCCACGGGGGCCCCCCCCCCCCCTTCGCCCCCCCCCCCGTGTTTTTAAACAGGGGAAATTGCCCCTTTAAATTTTTTCTCAAACCTATATAAAAAAATTTTTCCCAATCTTTTAATTAACAAAATTGTAAGGATCCAGCAAATAGAGGGGTTTTTCTCTTGAAAAAAAATTTAAAAATTTTCGTTTAGCTGTTTGGATACAACCCGAGCACACGGCCTTTGCTCTGGGGCGTGAGAGAAAATGAGGCAAACCAGGAAACGCGTTCTATGTAAAACGGGGTTTCATTTTGTTTTTTCCCAACGATCGAAACCCCTCCCACATCCCAGCCCAGGAGTGCACACACATCCCCACCCTACTCAATTCTGTAAGCTGTTTTGGGCCTGGCCGCCAAAATGACTGGAAGCCCCGAAAGGGAAACGATCTTAAAAAGTTGATGAAATTTTTTTAAAAACCTAATTTATGCATGATCAAAAAAAATCCAAATCACCCAAAAAAAACTGTGCCGATTTCAACTTTGTCGATAATAATCGCCAACACTAGACAGGGTTTTAGCTTTACTTTTTTGCGGGCGGGCCCATTAAAACAGTAAAAAGGTTTATATTTTTTTTAAGTTTTTGGGGTTTTTGACATTATAGAAATTTGTGGGGAAAAAAAATTGTTTTTTTAAGTCCTCAAATTGAAAATTCAAAACCCTTTTTTTTATTTTTC
Organism: Phyllomedusa bahiana; assembly: GCA_025379985.1. Taxonomy (NCBI): domain Eukaryota; kingdom Metazoa; phylum Chordata; class Amphibia; order Anura; family Hylidae; genus Phyllomedusa; species Phyllomedusa bahiana. Next base: position 33,939 of record JAODAL010034265.1, read on the forward strand.
TGTGTATGGAGATAAATAAGGGCTTGTTTTTTTGTGGGATGAGTTGAAATTTTCATTGATACCATTATTGGGTTATAAAACACCTTAAACACTTTTTTTTAAATTTTTTTTTCGGGGGGCGAGATGAACAAAATACAGCAATCCTAATATTTTAAATTTTTTTCTTTTACAGTGGTAAACTTTGCGTAAAATTTAACATGTTTATTTTACTCAGCAGGTTGATTCAATTACAGTGATTACAAATGTACTTTTATTTAAAAAAAGAAAACATGTTTTTGCATTGTTATAGTCTGAGAGTCTTTTTTATGTTTTCTGAGCTGAATAGATTTTTGTTTTTTTTTGGGGAGTTGATATTTTCATTGGTATCACTTTTGGAGGGACATGACATGGGAGGCAGAATAAAAAAAATACTGCAATCCAGGTAGTGGTTTTTATTTTTTACGGGCCCCCCCCATTAGTTTTACCCCCTGGATTAAATAGGGTTTTATGGGTGATTTTAAAATTTTATATTGTATTTTGTTTTGAAAATTTTTAAAAAAAAATTTATTTTGATTGGGGAAAAGGGAATGTTTATGCCTGCGGGAAATTGTATACCCAAATTTTTATTTTTTAAATTTTTTTCCCCCCAACAGGTGATTTTGACTCGTAAACCCTTTGGGCACAGTTAAATACAGTACGTACATAACGTTTACGCCCCTGTTTTTTGGGATCTTTTTTTTCACCATGCTCTGTCATGTTTTGCAGGAAAGGCCAGGTGCTGTGATGTCAGAAACAATTGGGAAGTCTTTGTTAGGCTACTGGGTTGTCATGGCAGCCATCAGGACACAATGATTGTGTTGTGGGGTGCAGATGGAGACAGAAGGAGCTTCCTCCCTCTGACTTTCCCTCAACTCCTGCGGTTGTAATTGATCACAAAAACAAAGGTTTTAAAATCTTCTGCGAACGAGAAAAAACTCCGGTCGGGGGTTCAATCCCAAAAAGTTACCAGCTGTAAATCCACCCGGGTTTTCTTTTGCGCGATAAATGGGGGCCCCAAATTTGAGTTTGCTGGATTGCCTTGCCATAAATAAATGAAAAAATTTAGGGGAAACCCCAAAACCCGGGGAACCAAAATTTGTAAACTTATGCCCCAATGTCGAGAAGGGGTTAAAAACTTAAAGGACATGGATTGAAAACTTTGTTTAAAACGACATTTAAAAATTTCCCCAAACAAATCTATTTTAAAATATTCCAAGGGCTTTTTTTTCCCACATTTTGCAAGGGGGGTTTAATTTGAATAATCTATATTTTTTTTTCTGTTTTTAATGTACGTTTTAAAAGACTGCAAAAACAAGAGAAGAGTGGGTAAATTTAAAAATTTGGGTTGGGGAAAACCATTTTAATTTCTTTTTTAGGGGAATTTAAATTAAAAAACCCACAAACATACTGAGTAAAAAAAAGGGGTGGAAAAAAAATTCAATTTTCCCCACCCCTTTATGTTTTCCAACGCTTGCAATACGATTTTCCCTTAATTTTTTTTTTGAAAAAAACTTTTAAACAAGCTACAAAAGTAATGAAAAAAAAATTATTTCGTGTAAAAGGGGTTTTTAAAATTAAAAATCAAAATGAGAAATTTCATGGGGGGGGAAAAAACCCCCCTTTGGTTTTTTTAAAGCAATAAATTTTCATACTTTAATGGTTTAGGGGGCCAAATACTTTTACTAAAGTTTTATGCAAATATGACAGAAAAAAAAAATTGCCCTTTTTCTAATAAATGGCTTATTAAAGAAGCATTATCCTTTAGAAGAATATCTCTATAATGCAGCTATCTATATGGGCACCATATGGTGATACATGAAGTACTTATGGATTCATAATAGGCACTCTGTTTGCCCAAATAAGGCTCTGTCCACATAGGTCTGCATTGTGCTTAAATGCTTAAACCAGGAAGCACAATCCCCTTTAGAGGCCTTGCTACGAGTCGGCCATCTTCCCATTCACAAAGGCTGGTTTTATGGCCGGGCCCTCGTTCACACGGTTATTTGCCCCGCTATTAGGGGGTACTCCGTCCCGGATTTGCGCTGCAGGAAACGGCCCCAATTTCCGGGCCGGGTAATTACGGTAATCCACTCTTTTCATAAGAACAGGGATTCCGCGCTCCTCCCCCTGGGCCAAATTTTCCGCCCCCGGGGGGAGAAAAATAAACATCACTTTAATTTCGGCATGTACGGCCGTAGTTTAATTGGCGTCTATGGGGGGGGGAAAGGGGCGCCCTTGCCGCGTTTTCCGGGCCCCCGGGGCCCCTTTCCCGCCCCTTATTCACCCCAAATTTCGAGGCAATCCGGCTACAATCCCCGTAAAATAACCCGGGTGGACACGGTCTTAAAGCCCAAAATTTATTTAAAAAACCGTCAATTTTTTCCCAGGTCTGTAGAAAGAATTGTTTTTTTAAAAATTTTTTGGGCTATTTTGGGATTTTTTAACCCTTTCCCAGGGTTTCTTTCCTGGACACCCGTGAGGGTTTCTTCAAGGGGGCCCTCAAATGTTTCACACTTGAAAACAGGGGGAAATTGAAAAGTGGCCCCAAATGTTGGCCCTCCCACACCCAAAAAAAAAAAAAAAAAAGGGCCCCCGTGGGAAATTAAACAAAAAAATACTGGATTTAAAAAGGGGTTTTTCAATAAAAAAAATTTTGTGTGAAAAAGCCTTCCTCGGCTTATACTCAAGTCCCCGTCGGGGTTGGGTGCTGCCATGGCCCGGTCAATGCGGGAGATCTCTTCAGCTGTATGCGACTCCTCTGGGAGCACATACAGCTGATTCTCGGGGTTCCCGCCCCAAATGTCCAGGCCCTGTCAGGGGCCCGGGGGCTGGTGGCGATCTCTTTAGCGTATGTTTCTTTCTGGGAAACATACAGCTGACATACTATTGCAAGCAGAAAAGCAGCGCTAAATTGGGTTGCAAAAAGGGGGTTTCCCGGGAAAGGGGTTTAAAGGCTTTCGGGGCCTTCCGGATTTTTCTGGCACGGCAGCATTTCAAAGTCGAAAACTGCCTCATGGGCCCGATTTACATCACCGCCCATGAGCACGGAAAGGGGAAAAGGTAATTTCTTTTGGTTTTTTTTTTTTTTTCTTTAAAAAACCCCGCCAAAAATCCTTTTAACTTCCTATGGGGGACCCTTTAAACCCGCCCCTACCTGCCCTACTGCCTATGGGTGACATATACCTGCCCAAACCCGCCCATGGGGGGGCATTAAAATTTCCCATACCTGCCCGGGGGAAATATACCTTTCCATGGAGGGGCACATGCCGGGCTAATTTCCTAATATGGGGGGGTATTTAAAATGCCTATACTTGCCAAAAAGGGGGCATTTAAAATGCCCCATACCTGCCCCATGAAAAATTTTTTTGGTATCCCTTTTTTTTTGAGATTTAAACCCTAACCCCCTGCATTTTCAACCCTAGGTTTAAACCCAAATTTAGTAAATTTTCCCCGTTTTTTGTGACCAAAAATTTTGGTACTCCCCCTGTCTCCATCAGCTTTGCCGCAATGGTTTATTTTTTGTCGCCGAAGGCTTCCCTAGAGCCCCAAAACCCCCGCCAAAAAACTTTTCCCCCCTGTCTCCATCAGCATCGCCACAATGTGATTTGTGGCCCACCAATTCTTCCCCCGAAGCCCAGAAGTTTTTTGGGCTGGCCTGGAGTCAATTTTGCCCCACCATTTCCTGGCCTTTTTAGCAAAATGCCTAAATATCTCACACAGTTTGGAGGTTAAATTAAAGCAACTTTGCCTTTTAACTTTGTTCCCAAACACCACTGTCAGCACAACACCCCCAACAGATATTTGGGTACAAAAAAAAGGGGCAACACAAGAAAGCAATCTAAGAAGGGTTTTTTAAAAAATTTATCTGTCTCAAAAATTTTTTTCAAAAACCCCCTTGTTGCAAAACAAACTAATTTACATTGGGTTTCCCGAAGGGAAATTTTTAAAAATACTGAAAACCCCGGGAAAACATGGTTTTAGGCCATAATATGGGTGTGGGAAAAAAAAATAATTTTAAACCGTAAACCCAAACCCCAAAACCCGTTTTCCCTGTCAAGGTTCATCCGCGGTCCCTGCCCTTTTACCGTCGGCCTTCCGTGGCCCGGGCCAAGGGCCCCTGGTGGGGCTCCCCCGTGCAAAGGGGGCCCAGACCCCCTGTGTTCTGCTATGACTTGCCTGTCCCCGTCCATCTTGTTGCTTCCTGGGTCCCCGGGCTGTGGGACTGTGCCTCCTTAGGCGTGGGTGCGGGGAGCTTCCGGGCCCAAATTTTTAGTTTTTTCCCGTTCTGTGCACCTTCCTCTTCACCCCTTGACCCTGGCATAAGAGGAAGTTCCCTTTTCTCTACTCTGGGGGCAGTTCCATTGCAGTCCCTTTTTTTGTTCCAGCCCGCTTCCCATTTGAGCCCCCTTTCCACATCTCAGGGCCTGCTGTTGGGCCCTTTTAAACCCCGAGGGCCCGGTCCCGTGGTCTTGGTACTGAGCTCCTGGCCGTCCGGGCCGTCGGGGCTGTGGGCTTGTATCCCGGGGGGTTTTTCCTGTCCCGTATTTTCTTTTTTTTTCCTGCCGTGGGGGGTTTTCCCCCGGTCTGTAATTTAGTGAAACCCCCCCCGTTCCCGCCGTTTTCCTGTGGTGCTATGTTTTCGTTTAAACCCCCTGTATCCGGTTTAATGTTTTCCCGTGTTCCTGTACTCCACCCCCTGGGTTGCTTCTTGCACCCCGGCTTTTTTCACCCAGGTTGCCCCCGTCGGGGGAGTGATGGGGGTCCCACAGCCAAGCCCTTTTCCCGCTTTTGGGGGGTCTTTGGGGAAGCCGGGGGGCCCCCTTTGGGCTCCCCTCCCTGGCATGGTCCTCCACTACCACCCCGCCTTGCCGGTGATACAGGGGGATCCACACCCGGTGTCGACGGTCCGGCGCCTCGGCATATGTTCTGTCACCCCGCACTGTTAAAAGTAAAAAAAAGACCATGGGTCCCCCCGGGGTGACCCTGCCCCCCCCCTGAGTGTCTGAAAACCCGTGGCCCCTTCTATGGCCCCGCCCAGAGCTTTTTTTTGGCCAAACTCTTTGGGCCAGCCCCGAGCTTTTCGTTTGGGGAATTCCTGGTCCCGCCCAAAAGCTTATTTGGGCCCAGCCAAAAAGGGCCAAGGGCCCCGGGGCTTACGTTTGGCCTAAACTCATGGTTTCCCGCCCCGAGCTACCCTTTTGGGCCAAACTTAAAAGGTCCCGCCCAGAGCTTTCGTTTGGGCCGGGTATGGGGCCCGCCCGAGCTTTTCGTTTGGGGCCCAGCTCCCTGGTCCCGCCCAGAGCTTTCGGTTTTGGCCCCCAGGGTTTTTGGGCCCGCCCAAACTTACGTTTGGCCCAGCTTTATGGTTTCCCCCCAAGCTTACGTTTGGCCAGCTCCAAAAGTCCCGCCCAAAAGCTTACGTTTTTCCTAAAACTCAGGTCCAGCCCAGAGCTTACGTTTGGCCCAGCTCATGGGCCCGCCCAGAGCTTACGTTTTGGGCCCAGCTCTGGTTCCCCCCCAGAGCTTACGTTTGGCCTAGCCCCTGGGGGCCCGCCCCCGGGGCCTTCGGGGGTCCCCGTGGCTTCGGTCCCCCCCGAGCCCTTTTGGTCCCCGGGGGCTTCCGGGCCTTTCCCTGAGCCTTTGAGTCCCCGTGGGATTTCGGCCCCGCCCTGAAACCATTCTGGCCCCCTGGCCCCACGGTCCCGCCCTAGGGCCTTTTGAGTCCCCGTTGGCTTTTCGGGCCCGCCCCGACCTTCCCGGAAATCCCCCCTGGCCCTTTCTGCCCGCCCTGGGTTCCCCTCCCAATTTTTCCTAGTGCCCCCCCTTGTTCCTCCCAACACCTCCCTTTCATTTTTCCCCCTTTCTGGCTTTTTAACAGCCCTTTTCTTGGTTTTGGGGTTGCCCCCGTAGAAGTTGCGGGGCCCCGGCCCATGGGGAAAGCCATTTTGGGGATTTGGAGGGGGAGGAAAAGGGGGGGTTTAGGGGGGGGTACTTGGGCACGGGTTCATTCCCGGGCCCTTTCCTTGGACCGTTTCCCCCCCCCCCCCCCCCTGTCCCTGCCTGCCATTTTCCCCTTTCTGGGGCCCCTGTTTCAGGGGTCCCCGCAGCCTGGTTCGCTATTTTTACTTGCCTGTCCGGGCCAGCTTTTGTTTTCCTGGGGCCTGTCTGTGCACGTGCCTCCCCTTTGGCGGGGCGTGCCGGGAGCTTCCCTGCCCATTTTTAGTTTTTCCCGTTCTGTGAACCCCTTTCCCCTTTTAACCCCCCGGACCTCTGGCTATAAGAGGAAAATTCTTGTTTTCTACTCTGGGTCATTTTATTGGGAGTCTTTTTTCTGTGCCATGCTTCCCATCTTGGCTCCCCAGCCCAATCAGGGCTGCTTTTGGAGCCTTTAAAAAACCCGAGAGCTGGTCCCGTGTCTTGGGGATCTGGGGCTCCCCGGCCTACCCTCCGTCGGGGCTGTGTCTCCTGTATCTGCCGTGTTCCTGTCCTGTATTTGCTCTCCGTTTCCCGCCCTGGTTTCCCCGGGGGCCCGTACCTGATGTGGTTTACCCCCCAGTTCCTGCCGTATCCCGTGGTGCTTGTTTACGTTTAAAACCCCCCTGTTCCCGTGTAAAATGTTCCTGTTTCCCGTAAACCCCCCGCCTGGATTGCTGTCTTGCAAACCCCCGGGGGTCCCCGCCCGGTAGCCACGTCAGGGGGGGTGACCGGGGTCCCCCAGCCAAGTTTCCCTCCCCCTTTTTCGGGGGCTCTGGCCGGGAAAACCAGGGGCCCCTTAGACTCCCCTCCCGGCGGGGTCCTCCCCCGCCACCTCGTCGGTGATCACAGAGGATCCCCACCCGGGGGTCCCACGGTCGGGGGCCCCGGCATATGTCCCGTCAGCGCCGCACTGTTTTCACTCCCCCCCATGGGTTTCAACGGAAAGGGGTGAAAGTATTATCAGAAGAAATTTTAAAGCGAGGATAAATTTTTTCAAGGAAAACCCTTTAAATAATGCTCTCAAAAACCCAAAGGCAAAAAATACATGCTCAACATCACCACAAGTAGCAGAAACTTCTTCCTCTTTTAAATTAATACAATTTTTTTATGGCTTTCCCAATGCAAAATTTACAACTCACGGAGCCCACAAAATTGATGGGTTTGGGTTTGGAATTTTATTTTTCCTGGATCCCGACAGGCCCAAGTAGAAATAATTGGTTTCTGAAATCAGGTTGTAATGAGAAAAAAAAAAATTTTCAAGGGCATCTTTAATGGTGACTTTAAAAAATGTTTTTAAATAAAACCCTAAAAAACCTACATAAGGTCCCTTTTTCCCGGGAAACAAACACATCTGGGAAATAAAAATGGGTTTTGGGAAAACTTGGGCAGCCAAATTTAAAATTTTTAAATGTACAAACCATAATAGTGAGATTGTTATCATCTGTAGCTAATAAGTCAACTGGAGGCTGACATCTGAAGAGGCTCTACTTCCAATTGTCACTTCTGCAATTTTGTATTTATATGGCTACCATATACAAACAAAATTATCAAAATTCTTTTAGCCTCCATGTTGTCCTTACCCTGTATCTTCTACCCCCTTGAAATACCCATTGTAGCTTTTACGTAACAGAAAAAAGAAATTCTGGCACGGCTTGTATTGGAAAATACTGTGATGCATAACATGTCTCATGTATAGCAGTGCATGGAAGCTGCACGGTTTTGTACTAAGGAGTTATACGAATTGTGGCTCCCAACAAACTTGGGCACATTTATCAAGGCATTTGTGCCAGAATTCTAGCAAAACTTGCACCCAAAAAATTGACATATATGCTTTATACCAGATTTAAATTTTTTGGGCAGTTTTAGAACTTTTAGCCTCTACCGAAAAAAGGAGGGGGCCCGACAAATGGTGTGAATTTTTGAAAATGGGGTGTGGATTAATGTGCACCACCAGGGCCAAAAAACTGCCAAAACTTTTGATGCTTTTTGGCCATAATAAAAAGCGTAAAGTTAACTGCATACTTACACTAGATTTACCTACACAATGATAAATATGACACATTGTAAGACAGTCTAGTCTAATTTTATATTATTTAAGAGTTAGTATTGATAAATCTACCCCTATGTGTACATGACAGGATGGAATCTGTCCGCTTCTATCCGATTACCCAGAACTGCCTGTCATTTAATCAATTATTTGAGGAGCCAAAGAGAAAAAGGTTTATTGAATAAAAACTTGAATAAAAACTTGTCTTTTTTAACATTTTAGTGCTAAAAACACTGGACAAGGAAGATTTTGCTTCCTGAACAGTTTTAGGTGTATTTTATGTAACTGACTGCTAATCAAAAAATCACCCTTTTTATATTTTTAGGGTCCATGTATTGTCCAAATAATTGCTATTTGTAATTTTTAGACAAGCAAAGGCATGAATTCCTTGCATTTCTTTGAAGTTGCAAAACTTCAGTGGAACTGTTACAGATTAGGCACACCTAGACATATCTAGACATGTATGAACGCTGCCTGCAGAGGCTGTAAAAACTGCTTGCAAAGATTCTGCAAGTTATTTTAAATCTAAGCAGCTATAAACTACTGTAGTATTATCGGATTTAGCTAAAATGCCTTTTCAGTGTTGGATCACTAGCAATTCCTTCTGTTACATTTGTGGTGAGTACACGCTTAAACCTTAAATATGCAACATGACAGCTCTTATCATGAAAGCCTATAGCTGTTCTTTGGATTTAAGGTTGTGGATCAAGACAAATCCTGGGCTCCTCACAGCTGTTGTGTAAGATGTGCTGTTGATCTTAGAGGTTGACTTAGACATTCTTGAAAGGCAATGCTGTGTGCTGCCCTAATGATATGACGGTAGCAGAAGGATCATGTGACGAACCTTTACTTCTATCTAACCAATGTCTCTAATTTCTTGTAAGAAAAAAACCAACCCATTGAATACCCAATCTGCCTTCAGCTATGAAAAATCCCACATGATGACGCCTTCCGTAAAAAAGGCCCCATGGCCCCCAGGGGTGCCTTTTTGAAGATTTTTTGGGGTCATGGGTCAAGATGGAAACGAAGCTGATTCAGACTTTGAGCCATCTATGTCTGTGACCTCGTTTTTAAAAACACCCGAACTGAAGACTTTTTCAAAAGAAATGCAGAGTTACGGTTTTTTAAGATTTTAAGCTGCGACACCTGGTACAAAAGTTTTGTCTTTTGAAGCCGCTAAGAAGACTTAACACAGTTTTTTTTTTAACAGGTTGACAACCTGTGTTTTTTGCACCAACATAATTGGATTGTTTGCAGCGTTGGGTTGTGAGCATGAGCTGAAACAGTGGCATATTTTATTGACTCATCGGTGTTAAACCCTAAGGCCATCTTGTTATACAAAGGTAATGTTCATCCTTCAATACCTGTTGGCTATGCTGCACACATGAAACAAACATACAAGAACATTAAACGTTGTTAAAAAAAAATCAAGTACAGCAACTACCTTTTGGGAATCTGTGGGGATTTAAAAGTAGTGGCACTGCTGCTTGGTTGCAGTTTGGATATGCAATACTGCTTTTCAAAAGCGAATGGGGCAGCCTGTAAGTATTTTACATCACAGTAAAAGGGAAAGGGCCCTTTCCCTAATGTTGAATCCCGAGCAAAAAAAATTCCAAAAATAAAGCATTTTTGGGGGCCCCTCATGTATTTCTGTTCCATTCACATCAAACTTGGGGTGAGAAAAATTTTTGGAAGCAATGAACAAGAAAGCAGGGTTTTCTTTTTGAATAAATGTTTCCAAAATAACCCCTGCCAAAAATTAAGGAATATTTTTGAGCGATTATTATCGACAAAATTGAAAACGGCACTGTTTTTATGTTATTGGATTTTTTCAATCCGCGATAATTTTGGTTAAAAAATCTGCCCAAAAAATTTTTTTTATCGCAAAATTTTTCCCGCGCTTTCTGTCATTTTTGGGCCCGCAAATGCTTACAGAATAGACAGGGTGAGTGGGTGTGCGCGTCATGATGGGATTGTTGGTTGTGATTGGCTGGAAAAATTTACATGCCTGTTTTTCATGAACAGCCCCCTTTCCCGTTCAGCCCCAGTGTGTGTCTGTTATCATAAGGCGGACGTGTGCTCGGTTTTCTTTTCAAAACAGCTCAGCGAAATTTTATTTTTTCACCAGAACCCCTTTTCTTTTAGCGTGAAAATTAGAAATTAGGTAGATTAGAGATTTTCAGTTTTTAGTTACTTGGCTGAAATTTAAATGAGATCTAGAGCTGTACAGCCGGGGGGGTTTGGGGGGGGGAGGTTTGGGCCCGGGGGCCCGGGGGGTGAACACAGACAACAGGCTGGAGGCAGGTTTTGAAAGGAGCTGGATTTGTGCCCCAGATGTGATTTGACCCCGCATTGAAGGGTTTTGTTAACAGTTTTTGCCATTTTTTTTGAAATATTACTTTTTGTTGTGCAGCCTGTATTATTTTAGGATACAGATCTTTTTTAGTAACTGCAGGGGTTTTGATTGGGGAAAACTACTTTTTTTTCCTTTTACTTTTTTAAAAGGTGT